>ML378572.1:0-117068 GCA_005239525.1 Nicotiana knightiana
ATATATATATATATGCATGTGTGTGTGTATGCTGCGACATGCAGTCCGATCCATCACTATCCTCACAATCCGTCTCTCGGCCTCGCTAAGTCATCACCCTCACAAGCCACTCGGGAAACTCACCAATCACGGGGACTCAACCCAAAAATATCTTTCATTTTGTTTGAGAAAAGGGTGATAAACAGGAATGAACAGTGAAAAAGTATAAATCATGACTGAGATTATACATACCCCCGGGACCATGACTCGGATTCCAATAAAAATCACAAAACCGAAATCCTTACACTCCCACGGGTTCATTCATACCTAATACATCAAAATCGGATCCCAAATGGCCCGTCAAATCCCCAATATATATCCTCTCAAATTTCAAGCCCTAATCTTCCAAATTTCTCCACTAATGCATGATAAAACAATGGAATAATCTTCATAAACACAAGATACCAGGTCCATGTAGCTTACCTCACTGAACACACTTGATTCCCCTTTGAAATCGCAGCTCTAAGCTCCAAAATCTGTAAATAAATGGTGAATAAATGAGTGAAAATTTGCGAAGGCAACTTTATATAGGTTCTGCCCAGCAATCTCGACTTGCGACCCCATGCAACGCACCCGCGGCGCCGCACCTGCGGAAAATCCGTCGCAGGTGCGGATTCTCACTTAAAGCTAATTTCCACATCTGCAGTTCTCTAAACGCACCTGCGGTCCCGCATGTGCGATCCAACTTCCGTATCTATGCTCCCAGGCTAGGTTCTGAATTCCGCATATGTGCAAGGTCTTCCGCACCTTCGGCTCCTCGTCCGTAGGTGCGGCCACACCAGAAGGCCTGCACCACCAGCCATTTGCTGAATTTTTCTCCAACTTCCAACCTTCCAAAATTATCTGAAATCAATCCCGAGCCTCTCTGGGCCTCAACCAAAAGTACCCAGATGTCATATATCAATACACCAACCTAGCCAGACCCTCGGAACACTCAAAATAACATCAAAACACCAAATCGAATCCAAATCCAAGCCTAAGGATTTTCTAAACTTCCGAAATTCGCCAACGATGTCGAAACCACCCAAACCACGTCCGAATGACCTGGAAATTTGCAAACACATCCCACATGACACTACATGCATGTTCCAACTTTTGGGATTTGATTCTGACCCCGATAGCTAATTTTTCCATTGCCGACCAGAAATCGTCAAAAATCCAATTTCGCCAATTTAAGCTTAATTCTACTCCGGACCTCCGAGTGACATTCCAAACACACTCCTAAGTTGAAAATTACTTAATGAAGCTATCCGAGCCACAAAAACTACATTCAGAGATCATTTACCTATAAGTCAATTTCCGGTTGACTTTTCCAACTAAATGACAAACCTAAGAGACTAAGTGTCTCATTTCTCACCGAAACCACTCTGAACTCGAACCAATCAATCCAACACAATACAAAAGAGCTGAACCATACAAGAATGAAGCATAAATAGGGGAAACAGGGCTAAACTCTCAAAACGACCGGTCAGGCAGTTATAGACCCCTTTAATTCCTATTTTAAAGTAAGTATCTATTTGTTTTAAATCTTTTAAATTTACTTCAAAGCCTAATTCGCTTAATTGAGTTTATCTGGGACCCACCGTTGTGGACCTCGAGGGGTGCCTAACACCTACCCCTCAAGGTAATTTCGAGCCCTTACCCAAATCTCTGGTGACGTAAACTAGTTTCATGAGTTATTTTCTTTAGGTACCCTAACGCACCTTAATCCATTAGGTGGAGACTCTCCAAATCCCATACCCCATCCCGAAAGGAAGGGAGTTGACCCAGAAATGTCGAAACCAGACTCCGCGAGGAAAAAGGGGGCACGACTACGTGGCGACTCCGCTGGGGATTTCCCTTAGGATCTTAGCATAACAAACTTGATTTTTGTGAATTAGTCTTTAAGCATAATTTATTCTATTAATACGTGCACATCCTTTCCCTTTCCCTTTTTTGTTAATTTAATTTCCTATTTTCAAGCATTTATGATTTTCTATAGAAACTGACTTGTTTCTTTGTTTTCCTTTCTTAAACGTCTTTCAATTATTAAATACCGCATTTATTATTTTTTTAATGTGCAAATATGTGACAACGTGCTATTTTCTGTTGCAAAAATCATGATCAATATCACATTCCACTTGTGCGTAATCAATACCATAGCAACGTTTGATGAGTGTTTGCGTTCTTCCTATATATCACCCTTTAAATTCAGAAAGGCTTATTTGTGATAAAACTAGTCGATCAGCAGTGTAGTTGAAGTTCCATGCCTTTCCTCCTCAAGTTGTCCGCTTGAGGGAACCAGTCTAGGCCTCTATAGAAACCTTACTCTGATTTATTGTACATGCATCATGGTCAAAACCTAGCCAGGGTTAATATGTTGTCCACATAATAACTGTAATGACCCGACCGGCCGTTTTGAGCTCTAGCGTGTCGTTTGGCGGTTTAAGGCCATGAGCAGCTTCATTGCATGTATTATGACTTGTAGGTGTGGTCGGAACTGAATTTTGGGAAGTTAGGAGCCGAATTGGAAAGAAAGTTCTCATTTCGGAAGCCTTAAGTGGAAGAATTGACTAAGATTGGATTTTTGAGTAAATGGCCTCATAATTAGGATTTGAAGGTTCCAGCAGGTTCATATGATGATTTCAAAATGAGACGTATGTTTGGAGTGAGTTTTTGGATGACTCGGGAGTGTTTCAGCGCATATTGTAGAAGTTAGCATTTTAGAAGAAATTTCATAAGTCTAGGTTGAAGTGTATTTCAGTGTTATTGATGTTTGTTTGGGATTACGAGTCTGGTAATAGCTCTGTATGGTGATTCTAGTGTTAGGAATGCGATCGGAAGTGAATTTGGAGGTCTGTAGGTCATTTTGGTGTCTTTTGGCTAAAGTTAGAAATTTGAAGGTTTTTAAGAAGTCCGACCAGAAGTGGAAATTTTGATATGGGGTTCGGATTCCAATTTTGAAAGTTGGAGCAGATCTGTAATGTTGAATGTGACTTGTGTGCAAAATTTTGGGGTCAATCAGCCGTGATTTGATAGGTTTTGGCATCGAATGTAGAAGTTGGAAATTTCAAAGTTCATCAAGATTGAATTGAGTTGCGATCCATTGTTTCGATGTTATTTGAGGTGATTTGAGGCCTCGAGCAGGTCTACATTATGTTTTGGAACTAGTTGGTCTGATTGGACGGGGTCCCGGAGGCCCCGGGTGGTTATTGGATCGAATTTGGATGTTTGAGAAAGGCTAAGGTTGCTGGTGCCTCGTGTAACCACACCTGCGAGGTTTTCGCTGCAAGTGCAGATCCGCAGAAGTGGCCTTGGTGTCGTAGAAGTAGAAAAGGACTGGCTTGGCTGGGGGCGCAGGTGCGAGGTTCTGTCCGCACCTACGAAGGCGCAGATGCAGAAAAGGAGGCGCATGTTCAGAGCCGTGCCGGGCAAGGAAGTGCGCATGTGCGAGGTTTGGGCCGCAGGTGCGGCGGTTCGACCACAGGTGCGGCGGTTCGACCACAGGTGCAGAAGTTGAGTATGGGCAGTATGTTATTTTAAAAGCGAGATTTGGCCATTTTCTTTCATTTTCTCTTGTCCTGGGCGATTATCGGAGGGTTTGAAGAGGGGGGTTCATCATATATGGCAAGGTAAGCTATCCTCACCCACCTTGAGTTAAATACATTGATTATGTATAGATTTTTAACATGGAAATTTGTGGAAATTTGGGGTTTTGGTAGAAAACCTAGAAAATTTATATTTTTAGACTTTAGCCAAGAATTTGGGCATGAAATTGAGGGTGAATTATATATTTGAGTTGGTAAAGTTATGGGTAAAGTTTATCTTCGGAAAATTTCAGAATCCGGGCATGTGGGCTCGAGCGAGATTCTAACGACTTTTCGTTCAGGGTTAGGAGTTTTTATAAATCAGATTGTAATGAGTATATTGGGTATATATTAATGGATTTGAATAATTATTGGCTAGTTTTGGAGCGTTGTGCATTGATTAGAGTCATCGGAAAGGTGTGGAATGTCCGTTTTGGTACTTCAAAGCGAGGTAAGTCTCCTTTATAACCTTGTAAGAGGGAATTGTCCCCATAGGTGAAATAATTAAATATGTGCTACTGTGTGTGGGGGCTACGTATGTACGAGGTGACGAGATTCCGCGCATAGGTACTCTTATGCTTATGTCCGGGTAGTCTAGGACCCAAAAGCATGTTTTATTTGTCATACTTGTAACTCTACTGATGAATTTAAAAATGTTTAAACCTTATCAAGCTTAACAAATGGAGTTCTAGAAAAGATTTAAATACCATCTTTGTGACCATTAAAAGAGAGATTGTCATTTTTATTGGGTAATTGTTTTCCCGATATAGTCGGTGTGGACTGTTTGAATGTGTATGATTATGTGTGACCACTTGGCAATTTATATTCCACGAGTGGGGTGTTTTCTTCCACTACTATCATGGGAGCGGGCCGTACGCCACGCCAAGTTAATAGATGCATCTATTTTTCGTGCCGTTCCACCCTTTGACAGTGCACAATTTAAATTTCTGTTGGTTCGGGCCGTCGACCCTCGGCATTTCATGCGCATGATATTTGCTTGATAACATCTGTGATTTGAACTGTTTAATTGCCTTAAGATATGAGTGGTTAACTGAAATGACGGAACTGAGATTTATAATTTATGGAAGAAGTTGTCCTTTTCCTGTTATTATTTTTTATCGCATTAACACATCCATGATTACCATCACACTTTTTTATATTAAATTGACATCTAGAAAGTGTCAAAGTCGACCTCTCGTCACTACCTATTCGAGGTTAGGCGGGATACTTATTGAGTACACGTTGTTTTCGTACTCATACTACACTTGTTGTGCATTTTGTTGCACAGGTACATGTATATCTAGTGGCCTCTCTTTGTGCCGTAGCATGGTTGATATGGGGACTTGGGTGAACTGCACCTCTCGAGATGGCCCGCAACCAGCAGAGTCTCCTTCAGAGTATTATATTTTCTTTTCTGTCCAATTTGTATTCCGGACAGTTATTGTATTACATTTGTTTCTTAGAAATTGCTCATGCACTTGTGATACCGGGTTCTGGGATGATTTTGGAATTTATTTGCTAATTGGATTGTTAAAAACATCGTTGTTTCCTCAGTATATTTCATTAATTATTATATAATGAAAGGAAAAGTAACTATTTCAAAATACTAAAATAGGAATTTTATTTATCTAATGAGTGTTGACTTGCGCGAAAATGGTGTCTGACAACATCAAGATTCTAGCGGATTTTGGGTCGTGACAACGTGGTATCAGAGCACTATGTTCCCTTAGGTCTCACGAGTCATGAGCAATTCTAGTAGAGTCCTGAAGATCGGTACGAAGACGTCTGTACTTATCTTCGAGAGGCTACAGGGCTGTTAGGAGTACTTCACTTCTTGATTCTTTATCGTGCGGTTTGATTCCTTTGAGGCTTATGACTATGTTTCTTCTTACTCAATCTTACACGTCGCGAAGCGCTTTCTATAAATCGAGAGTTTGAGGAATTGTAATGGTACTACGAATATGGTGCGTGATGTTTTTTCATGCGTAGTTGGTTGGGGCTATTGTCGTTGCTCTGCGGGAGGATATTATGTTGTTTCAGCTCAGTACTTGTGTTTGTGAGAGCTTTGAGGATATGGTCAGGTTGTTATGATGCTTATGATTGGTTATCGCACGGTATTGATATGATCATAGGATGCTTGCCTATATGTTGGGGATATGAATGACTTGATAAGAGTTCTACTCGGAGCGCGATTCCGAGATTCAGTATTTTATTTCCGGTGGAGGGAAGACAATTGGACTATAAATGACATATTTGGGTTGATAGAGTAATGATACTGGTTTATTTCAAGTGAGGTAGAATCTTCATCTGTGATGTGGCATCGTCGTCTTTGATTGAATATGATATGTTAAGTTCGTTAGTGCTATGGTTTCTTCGGTTGCATTAGGTTAGAGTAATCTGAAGTAGTATTGAAGAAGCGACTGTCAGAGATTGTGGTTTACGGTGGTTCAGGATTGAATAAGTATTTCTAATGTAGGAGGCTTGAGAAAGATGATCTCCGGAGAGATTTGAAGTTGTGGTGATCTGCTGGTTTAAGTGCTATAGAGAATAACATTTATTTGAGGCAACAACTGGGCAGCATACGATGAGGAAAGACATGTGGGAAGTGTCAGGCAATGGTTAAATTTCTAGAAGGACATGTGTAAGTGCGGAAGTCGAGAAGTTGCTTAAAGGAGTGAGTTTGACCAAAGTGGGAGAGTGGCGACGTAGCATATGAGTTCTGTGGTAAGATAGATGCACATCTTAAGGAGAAGTTTGGAGCGATTTGAGAATTTTTGTGGATGGTGATTGGGTTCACGGGCTTAAATTGAAACATTGGCTATTTCGGCGGAAGATTGGATACAATTGCGAGGAGTTATTAGATATGAAGAAGGATGCATCATAGCTGTGAATTAGAAGATATTGTCGCGCATTTAGTAGATGTTAATGAAGAGAGGATGAACTGGTAAATTTGGTAAATGAGAACGGGTGTAGGTTGGGGTGTCGATGTCGTAGAGATTGTGCAGTACAACATCGTTGGAAGGTGTTAGTTGGTAATTTTTTCATGTGGGTTATCTTCTGTGAGCAAGTGAGTGGTTGCGTGGCTCATGTAGTTTTCGCGAGGGATTTACTGGCTATTCAGTAAGAGGTCAAATATAATGTTGTTAATGACTCAGAGTATTTGTGAAATGCTAACAGAAGGATTTCAAGGAATTTGGCGAGTTGGTTATGCAGGATCATGTCAACAATGAAGGAAGATTCTTGGTGAGTTTAAGATTTGTGTAATAGCGGCTTCAGGCTAAGTGGGAGAGTCCCACCGCCTGCGATTGGGTTGTATAGGATCTACTGGTGAAATTCCGGTTATCGGCATAATGGTGGGTTAATGCAGCCAAGGGAAGAAGGCATAAGTTGTAATTTAAGCCAAGGAATTCTTAGGGGGTGCTATAATTGGCCTTATTGACTTGTGTTCGGACTTTGGGAGGATTTATGATTTATGCTTAGTATAGAGGTAATTCGCAAGGGAAGTGATTCAGTCGGGTGCTTATTCAAGATGGGTGTTCAGGTACCAGCGAAGCTGTGGAGTTAATTATATTCGGGACCAAGCTAGAGTGGGTGACTCTCAACAGCGGTCATAGTAGATTCAAAGGTTAGAATGAGGTGTCTAAGGATTTCAAGCCCACAGTATTGTTAGGAATCAAGCTTTCGTAGCAGAATTTTGAGAAAAGAGAATATGGGTGGAGTGTTCAATCATATCTTCGACGTGTAGAGTAGCATATGGAGGAAAATGACTTTGAATTCATGAAGGAATTGTCAGGATGGGTGTACATGTTGAAGATACGAGTGTGCGTGTAAGGAGGGCATGAGACGGTTCATAGGTTTGGGGACGATGTGGTCTCGCGGAATGGTGTCACTCAGGATTAGTGCGACTTGAGTTGTTATGAGTTGGCTGGAGTTGTCATTAGTTCTAAGTCAAGTTAAGGATAAAGTAGAAGAAATTATATTGGTTAGCCGTGGTTGCAATGACATATTGATAGCAGTGATCAATTCCTTCAGCGTGATCAGGTTATGCATGTGATTTGGGACGGTACGTGCGGGGATTGACGGCTGCGTAATCGATTCTTATTTGGAAATATCCAAGTATTTTGGGCATGTTATGTGTAGGTGTATCTCGGAAGGATTATGGTGGTATAGACTATTACTTGAGGATTTGCATGTCTTGTGATTATGAGAATTCACTCGTGTGTTGTTACGATTCTCTCGAATTGGGTTAAGTAAAAGGTTTCTATGTGATAAAGTGTTTGCCCTAATAGTGGTTCAGGAGTTATGATGAAATTCTTGTGCTATTTCATATTGGCATGTTAGGTGTAGTGAGCAGTATGGAATTTTAGGTAAGGATTAAGGTTGCGGTTCGGTGTTGGCAAGGATATCATGAGCTCGGATGAGAAAGGAAAGGGATTTGGATGTTTAGAGAAAGCCGGTATCGCCTTCAGCATCACCTGAGATCGGTGGTTGTGTAAGAGGCTTTGCGTTCTGGTTGCAAATTTCTCGGTTGGCTTTACAGCATTGGTATGATCGGTGGTGTGGATGTGCAGACTTGTTACCTTTTGTGGAAGGTCGTGGAAGCGTGACCATGGGAAGATAGTATGAGTGTGACATATAGTCACTTAATTGATTGAAGATTCAAACAAAGTATAAAGAAGTATAACATTGTTTATTTGAGAGTTTATTCATGGAGGGCGCTCGATTCATTTGGTTGCAGAGGTAGGAGTTTTGCTCCGACTATGATGGTTGTTCTTGCGCTTTATGAGGAAGAGTGGGTTATTACGGACCCAGTTAAGGCTATTAGTCTAGTTCGGTGCGAGAGAAATCAGCTCGAAGGTTGTGAATAGAATTAAATATGATTATGAGCTCCATACGAGTCAAAGGGGTTTGTTTCAGTTTGGAGCTTCTCATGGAGAGGTATTAGAACATTAGATGTTGTTCCATCCTCGTCCATTTCATGTAATATTATGATTGTGCCATGTGAGTTGTGAAATGACTTGATAATTTCTTATGTGTTGAGATTCCACGTAGTGATGATTTTATGTGAGCAGGAAAGCTCTTGAGATTCAGAGTATATATATCGCACCTCGTCTGTGCTTGAGTTTGGTATCGTATGGCTCTATCAGTCTCCCCAGGATGGTATTATGCACTTAGCGTGCTTGTGACCGATATTCGATATTTTGTGGTAATGAGAAATTTAGCTCAGTATGTATTTCCTTACGTGAATTTTATGTGTGGATCGGGTGGCACGCCGCCACGATTAAGTTATTTGGATCGGGTGGCACGCCCCCATGGTTATGTTATTTGGATCGGGTGGCACGCCCCCACGGTTATGTTATTTGGATCGGGTGGCACGCCGCCACGGGCATGTTATTTGGATCAGGTTGCACGCCGCAACAGTGTGATGTTGAGTATAGTTCCCTGTATTTAATTTTTTCTTGTGTTTTACTTCCTATTTTCTGAGGAAAGTTTATATTAGTTGCGTGAGTCGAGTAGTCCCTTCCTGAGTCATTTCCTTATGTATTATGTTCGAGTTGTGTCCTATTGGCGCATTGTGGCATCATGTGAGACAGTTGGTCATGTTTGGGGTGATTTGTTGCCTGAGCGGTTCATACTGGGTGAGACGAGATTATTGGATTAGGGATCAGTGCGATAAGATTATGAGAAGTATATTAAAGGACAAATACCATTATTGGTTCTTAATGAGGTGATGATTTTAGTCAAGAGAAGATATTCAATGACTTGTTGACTCTGCAGGTGGTTATAAATTTCTACACATCTCCTCCATTGCGGTGGTATTGTAAGCGTTATAGTAGGACCTATATATAAAACATGAGGTGCATTAGGAGCATCAAATTCGTGGAATTTTGGCTATTACGGTCAGGGGATGTCATTATGATAAAATCATGAGTTATGCGGTGTATGGTAATAATTCACCGGATGCATGCAATCATATTCTGGTACCTCCTATAGTGATTGATTCGGTGTTTGTATATTGGAAACAAGCATGGCAGAGGATTTCGGGTGTTGGAACTGGGTTCTAAGCTTATTGTATGGATAAAAGAAGATATCTTCAGGTTTGATCGAGCTAATGCGCTCAGTGGAGTTGTGGCCGCACAGGTAGGTGCACGAAATGTTAAACGGTGATTTCTGATAACTCCAGAGCAGTTCTTGGCACGTTCGAGGATGAACGTATGTTTAAGTGGGAGAGAATGTAACGACCCGAACGATTGTTTTGAGCTCTAGCGCATCGTTTGGCAGTTTAAGGCCATGAGCAGCTTCATTGCAGATATTATGACTTGTAGGCGTGGTCGGAACTGAATTTCGGGAAGTTCGGAGTCGAATTGGAAAGAAAGTTCTCATTTCAGAAGCCTTAAGTGTAAAAATTGACTAAGATTAGATTTTTGAGTAAACGACCTCAGAATTAGGATTTTAAGGTTCCAGCAGGTTTGTATGATGATTTCAGACTGGGGCGTATGTTCAGAGCGGGTTTTGGATTACCCGGGAGCGTTTCAACGCATATTGTAGAAGTTAGCATTTTAGAAAAAATTTCATAAGTCTAGGTTCAAGTGAATTTCAGTGTTATTGATGTCCATTTGGGATTCCAAGTTTTGGAATAGCTCCGTATGGTGATTTTGGTGTTAGGAGCGCGATCAAAAGTGAATTCGGAGGTTCGTAGGTCATTTTGGAGTCTTTTGGCTAAAGTTAGAAATATGACGGTTTTTAAGAAGTCCGACCGGAAGTGGAAATTTTGATATCGGGGTCGGTTTCCAATTCCGAAAGTTGAAGCAGATCCATAATGTCGAATGTGACTTGTGTGCAAAATTTGGGGTCAATCGGACGTGATTTGGTAGGTTTTGGCATCGATTGTAGAAGTTGGAAATTTGCGATCCATTGTTTCGTTGTTATTTGAGGTGATTCGAGGCCTCGAGCAGGTCTGCATTATTTTTTGGAACTGGTTGGTGTGATTGGACGCGGTCCCGGGGGCCTCGGGTGGATTTCGGGTGGTTATCGAAACAAATTTGGAAGTTTGAAAAAGGATAAGGCTGCTGGTGTCTGGTGTAACCGCACTTGCGAGGTTTTGGCTGCCTTGGTGTCGCAGAAGCGCAAAAGGACTGGCTTGGCTGGGGGCGCAGGTGCGAGGTTGTGTCCGCACCTGTGAAGGCCCAGATGCGGATCCGTGTCGGGCAAGGGAGTGCGCCGGTGCGAGGTTTGGGCCGTAGGTGCAGCAGTTCGACCACATGTGCGGAGCTCGGGTCTGGGCAGTGTGTTATTTTAAAAGTGGGATTTGGACATTTTCTTTCATTTTCTCTTGGCTTGGGAGATTATTGAAGGGTTTGAAGATGGGCTTTCATCATATATGGAAAGGTAAGCTATCCCCACCAACCTTGAGTTAAATACATTGATTATATATAGATTTTTAACATGGAAATTTGTGGAAACTTGGGGTTTTGGTTGAAAACCTAGAAAATTTATATTTATGGATTATAGCCAAAAATTTAGGCATGAAATTGAGGGTGAATTATATATTTGAGTTAGTGAAACTATGGGTAAATTTTATCTTCAGAAAATTTCGGAACCCGGGCATGTGGCCCAAGGGCAATTCTATCGACTTTTCTTTCGGGGTTAGGAATTTTTATAAATAAGCTTATGTGAGTAATTGGGTATATATTATTGGGTTTGAATAATTATTAGCTATTTTTGGAGCGTTTTGCATTGATTAGAGTCATCGGAAGAGCGTGGAATGCCGGTTATGGAACTTCGGAGCGAGGTAAGTCTCCTTTCTAACCTTGTAAGAGGGAATTGTCCCCAAAGGTGAAATAATTAAATATGTGCTCGTGTGTGTGGGAGCTACGTACCTACGAGTGGACGAGAGTGCGTGCATAGCTACTATTATGCTTATGTCCGGGTAGTCTAGAACCCAAAACCATGTTTTATTTGCTGTACTTGTAACTTTACTGATGAATTTAAAAATGTTTTAACCTTATTGAACTTGACAAATGGATTTCTAGAAAAGATTTAAATACCATCTTTGTGACCATTAAAAGAGAGATTGTCATTTTTCTTGGGTAATTATTTTCACGATATAGTCGGGGTGGACTGTTTGAATATGTATGCTTATGTGTGAATGCTATGTAAATTATATTCTGCGAGCGGGGTGGTTTCTTCCACTACTCTCATGGGAGCAGGTCGTACGCCACGACAGGTTAATAGATGCATCTATGGTTCGCGCTGTTTGACCATTCGGCAGTGCACAATTTACATTTATGTTGGTTCGGGCCGTCGACCCTCGGCATTTCCTGCGAATGATATTTGCTGGATACCATCTGTGATTTGAACTGTTTAATTGCCTTAAGATATGAGTTGTTAACTAATATGACTGAAACTGAGATTTATAACTTATTGAAGAAGTTGTCCTTTCCTATTGTTATTTGTTATCTGATTAAAACATCTATGTTTAGCATCACACTTGTTTATATTAAATTGGCCTCTAGCAAGTATCAAAGTCGACCTCTCGTCACTACATTTTCGAGGTTAGGCGGGATACTTACTGAGTACATGTTGTTTTTGTACTCATACTACACTTGATGTGCATTTTGTTGCATAGGTACATGTATATCTAGTGGCACCGCTTGGCGCCGTGGCATGGTTGATATGGGAACTTGGGTGAGCTGCACCTCATGAGACGACCCACAGCCAGCAAATTCTCCCTCAGAGTATTGTATTTTCTTTCTGTCAAATTTTTATTCCGGACAGTTATTGTGTTACATTTGTTTCTTAGAAATTTTTCATGCTCTTGTGACATCGGTTTCTGGGATGATTTTGTGATGTATTTGCTAATTGGATTATTGAAAATAATGTTATTTACTCAGTAAACTTCATTGATTATTTTATAATGAAAGGAAAAGTAACGATTTCAAAATACTAAAATAGGAATTTTACTTATCTAATGAGTGTTGGCTTGCCCGACAATGGTGTCCGACGCCATCAAGATCCTAGCGGATTTTGAGTGGTGACAGTAACCCTTTAGGAAAAGCCTTGTCCAAAAGTCCACCGGGGTCTCCATAATCCTAAGGGACGCAACCACGATATGTGCATTAATTTGGAGAAATAAGTGCCAATATGCTAATCACTAATTTATAAGTAGTCGAATATGGAGGAGGAAAGGGTCGAACCTTATTTGTTTTGCAGAAAATGAGGCACGAAGTCCCCAGGTTCGGCATGGTCCAAAGAATACTACCATTGTTGCTAGATTGGTAGGAGAACCTTTTACCAAGCGACAAAGACCATGTGAAAAGGGTCCTCGGAACTTACCCTATTTATTGGACATCCAACCAAACAACATGTTCATCGAAGAGGGCACTATGTTCTGGGACAGAGAAAGGTCCGTGTTCCATTTTGTCAACATGAAATGACCCCTCTCTTAGAGGAGATAGGGGGATTCACTGGATTGCCTTGGGACTGTCTTGGTTTATTGGTACCGGAGAATCGTACCACTAGGGGGTTTCTGAAAATGATGGGATTGAAGAAGAACGACGATTTAGAGTGTTTAAAGAATTCCTACATACCCTTTGACTACCTCTATGAACGATACGATCATAGCAAGTCTTACCGTATCTTCCATGATGAATTCTCTATCACTTCTTTAGGTCATATTCACCGCAGGGTATTTGTGTTCGTTGTTTACTTTCTGGGTATGATGGTGTTCCCAATGCAATGGGACAAAATTCTCACCAGACTGGCTATGGTAGCCAAAAATTTAATGGAGGGGATATAGGGGCAAACATATACCATTGTCCCTATGATCATAGCTGACATCTACCTAGTCTTGGACCGCTGCCAGAAATGGTTCAAACACTTTGAGGGTTGTAGTCTGCTACTACAGGTTTGGTTATTGGAGCATCTCCAAAAGGGGTCAATATCGTCAAGAGTTTCCACGAAGGGCGTGGAATGATCATATAGCCCTCCATCACCCTAAGAGAATGACTTACATCCCGTATGGGTTTGCTCAACCAGAAAGTTCTATAGAATAGGTGTAGGTTTTCGACAATTTGACTGAGGACCAGGTTCAATGGATATTTGAATGGTTCCCAACTAGTGATTTCATCATCAGATCTAGGGATGATCAACACTTGGTATTGATCGGGTTTAGGGGCATATACCTTTATGTTCCTATTAGGGTTATGAGACAGGTAGGAAGGAAACAACTCATACCGAGAGTTTCTAAAATGAGTCATTACAGGGAATAATTTCAGAATGACGACATTCCATATGAATGTGAAGCTCACCATATGTGGCACCTAAAGATTATTGTAGAAAGGGACACCATCGAGCCAGACAGGTATCACGCACGACATGTACTCTTTTACCTAACATGGTTGGAGGACAACTTAGTAGGGATAGTTAATTTGGGAATCGGTCAGGGAAACAGGGTCATAGACGAAGTTGCTGAAGCCCGAGTGAAATACAATAAACTACGCAAAAGGGTTCGTGAGTCTGAGGCCGAGCATCTAGAGCAACACAAGACCGATATGGAATTGATCAATGAATGGAGGGAAATGGCTATCAAGCCTAATGAAAGGCTGGAATATCTAGAGCAGGGTCTGATGGAGCTAGAGGAGAAGACGAGGAAGATAGTAATCAACAGTGAGAATGCTGAGGGAAGCGAAAGAGGACATCTAGTGAGGGTATACCTGCTGTTGGGCATGCGCGAACTGGGGAACCTGATCAATGGAGCCAAGAAGATCAAGCCTGGGGAAGGTCCTTTTGGGACCAAGTAGATTAGGTTTATCTGCTTTCTCAAATGTAATAAGGCAAAATCCATTAATGACTTATCTTGTTTAGTGTCGTTTTAGATTCATCTACTTTACATTAATGAAATGAGGCAATTATTGTTTTACTTGAACATCTGCAGTGTTGCCGTTCTCAACATTCTCGATACCATGTTGAGCAGAAGATACTTGAACTACAGGGTGATTTGAGCAGGTCCGTAAATTTGCAAACCTCTTCCTCACACTAAACGTCCCAGTTATCAACCATCCAAATACCCAAAACCTGGAACCTTCTCAGAATACACCTGACCAACGCCTGTAGAATCCTCTCGTACCTCACCAGTTTACAACCCCGCCTCAAAATCAACCTCTCCCTCCTCAATACCAGCAAACCACCTATTAAACTCCTGAAAATACCCCACAAATTATCTTCAAACCCCAAAACTCAAGCAATGATCACCACTATACCCAAACTCCTGGCATTCACTAGAATAACCCCATTTACACCAGTCAGACTATTCCGATGATTGAAAACAGAAGAAATATAGGTGGAGAGACCTACCATCGTATTGAACGGGTTAACGCAATCGAGAAAGATAATTGGTGGAGTAGAAAAATAGCAAGCATGCTAACATGGAAATGATATGAGCTCGACAAGGGGCTTAGTAAAAATCTTCAGTACATCTCCAAGCCAATACAACCAAAGCGCCATGGTTCCACTTTTGGGCTGGGATATCAATACACCTGGTAATAATATCAAAACTGGTCACCATCGTGGCGTGGTCCATACTACCCTCTTGAGCAACCCGTGCCGCACTTGAGTCAAACCTTCCATCAGGCCGATATGATATGGGGATCAAAGGAAGAAGAAGCACTGGTAGCATTGAGGAATTTGTTCTTGGAAGATGATGATAGGGACTACTGTGTGATCGCCGAGGAGGGGAAAGAGGAAGGCCCTACCATCCAAGCTGTGGAAAGATGAGCATTCCTCAATAAATAGACTGTTAGACCATCTAGGGCTAGACGAGTCCCGGGGTAGCAAGGCCGAATAACATTGTTTACTTTTCTAAAAAATGATTTCCACTTTTGCATTTTTTCTTTTGTCTTAAATAATATTTTTAACGTTCCAAAAACGTTATTTAAAATCATTTTATTTGACAGTTTAAATGGCTTGATGTTTTATTAATACCATTTTCTTTTCATATCTTTATCCCTACAACATTAGTAATTCTTATCTGTCACGACCCAAACTGGAGGATCATGACTAGCACCCGGGCCATACTTGCCGAGCAACAACGTACATTTTATCTAACCTTCTTATTATATTTAATGGATAACGGGATCACTATAAATGGTAGATATGGGTGATGAGCATACATCACATGGGATGACAAGATTGCTAAGATACTACATAAAAGGGACGAGCTGCAACACTTCCATGAAAGACTATACAACAAAACTTAGCCAACAAGGCATACCAAACTATACATTAGTCGACGCCTGTCTATGAGCCTCTAAAGGAGCATAAGTAATGCAACATAGCCGAAACAGGGCCTGACATACCCATAATATCTATAACAAAAATACATACCAAGACCACGGCAAGTCCGGAGAAGGGATCTCGCCTATAACTACTAAACTGGAAAGCCTATTGTGGTGGGGGAGCTTTGTCTACCTGTCTATCAGGACCTGTAGCACGACATGCAGTGTCCATAAATAAAAGGACGTCAGTACAAATAAAGTACTGAGTACGTAAGGCAGGAAAACATAAGAACAATAATGTAAAGAGAGATGTAGGAGATACAACATGTAGCATTTGAGTGCATATAAGAGACATTAACATGAAATGCATGATACATATATACATATAATATTCTTTAAACATCCTCCTATGTGGGAATCATCATCATCATTGAACATTCGCCTCTGTGGGCATCATCATCATCATATCATACTCGGCCTCAAAGAGGACTTGGTAAACCCAACTGATTAGTGGTTGAACAATAGGTGCCATACACGGGCGACTATAGCGCGACTCGGTAAAGTAAAATAGATACATATATATAATGCATGTAGGACTCACTTGAATCATGTTCTGAACATTTCGGAGCGACGTAAGGTCGATATTCTCCGTACACATCATTAGGTGTAACTCTTCACCGAGAATATTATAAGAATTAGGAAGTACTAACAACATTGATAACATAAGAATAAGAGAAGCAACCTTAACATCAATTGTTCCATAAGAAGGGAAACATTGTAAGTACTGCTAGCTTCTAAGAGTAGAGTATCTTTGGAAGCTCGTTCATTGCATTATGTAAAATCGGAGTCGTGCAAAAGAAGGAAAGGGATAGCCTAACATACCTTGTATATAATTCCCCAACCTCAAGCTACGCAAAAGTCACAACTCCATAATCTACAATAAGAGAAACAACACTATCGTTATCGTTTAAGCGTCATAACTGTTATATATCGAGGACAACCTATTTTACGATGAAACGGACAGAACCTCCCCTATTTATATGACTTCACACAAGTAAAAACAATCACCAAACAGCCAAAAAAACATCAATAATAATCATATAGAGCCTCCCAAAACAGTCCACACAGAACCTAATCACTTCAGACATAAGACGACCATCGTAGTCGTGTCAAACGACCCAGAAATGTTACAAAGAACGACCCGATTACAACCCTACATATATATAGTGTTTTTCCACACTGTTAATCCTCCAAAACTCCACAAAAGAGTAGTAAAACACGCAGCCCAACAACAACACAAAACAGTCCGCTACAAGTCAAATACTCGAACTCACGGCTTCCGATCACCGTCCCGTGAGTTCTAACTATTAGGAAACATATTTATCAGCCTTCCTTGATATTTAAAAACTTAAATACAGATAGTAGACGTTTCTTAACTATGAATTACCTTCCAAAAATCTAGCTACAAAGAAAAAGGAGAGGCGGTATAATGACACTTACGTCGTAGGGATCGTTTTGATGTCATTGCTTCTCGATTTCTTGCCCGGAATGATAATCTTCTTTGAAACCCTAGAAGATAGCTTGAGGTTATGTTTATGGGTGTTCTCTGGTCTTTTTATGCTGAATAATTAAGAGAAGGCCGACCTAAGGTTTATATATATTAAGTTTGGAAAAGTCAAAGAGGTGCTAGCTTGGCACCCTAGGATTGGTCCATCTTCCGATGCTTATATCTTTTTATCCTGGTGTCCTATGAACGAACAGTTAAGAGCGTTGGAAACTAAATTCCAAGAACATCAATTCAATATATTATATGTCCCAATAATACCTCATATAGCACATGAAATGTATTGCTCAAAAAGCTCTAGTTATCCACCTACTTGTCGCTTATGATGTCTGCGTAGTCTCGCGAAACTGCTAAATATCTCTCTACTCCTAGGTCTTATCGATGCGCAGTTTAATGAATTGGAAATTAGACTCATTTATCTTAAATTTGGTTTGTATATCATCCAATAATTCCAAGTATATTGGAAGAAAATCTCAGTTACATTTGACCTAATTTTAAGCACATTATGAGTAACTTGTGAAGACCTTTGCCGACTTTTGTTCCACAACTTGCTTGACTTAAAAATGCAGAACACAACTATCATACGATACAAATTAACTCATAGCATAACCTCCTTATCATGTAATGAACCATAGTATCGCGCTAAATTACATGTTATAACACTCCAAACTCGTCGTCTTTCGACGAAACTTATTTTCTTCAATCAGTTTAGCTTCTAAGATTTCCAACCCTCTTGGTACTTGTTATTCATGATCTTAAATATTTGTAACCTCCAATGTAACATGATTAACTTACTTTATATTCCATCAAATATAATCTTCGTTCTGAGCTTACATCAATTGACTTATGATGTACTCTCACGTACGAAAACATGGGGTGTAACATCATTCTCCCCTTTGGAACATTCGTCCTCGAATGTTGACTAATGCACTTTTCCATATCTTAAGAAATAACTCTTACAAATAATTTAATATTGTCTTTTCCATCTAGGGAGTTTTTCAGTGAATAAATCCAAAGGCTAGAACATTCCCCCCTTTAGGCCTCTTTCTCACACCACGACTTGTGGTTGAACTCCTTTCAATGTCGTAACTATTTCTACCTTCTTTCATGCAGCCTAGACAATTCTAACCTTGAATGTGCGCCAATGCGACTCTTATTTCCTTTTTTNTCTAGGGAGTTTTTCAGTGAATAAATCCAAAGGCTAGAACATTCCCCCCTTTAGGCCTCTTTCTCACACCACGACTTGTGGTCGAACTCCTTTAAATGTCATAAATATTTCTACATTCTTTCATGCAGCCTAGACAATTCTAACCTTGAATATCCGCCAATGCGACTTTTATCTACTTTTTTATTTCTTGTTAGCTTTTAACCTATCTCTATGATTCACTAAGTGAAGATATATTGTACTATGACAAGTTGTCTATCTGGGCATCTATAGGTGTACTAAAGTTCTTTGTTTGTTATTTATATGAACTTACGACTATTTCTATATCTTGCTTCATATATCCTCAGTTATCTATGCTTATGGATTTACCACTACTAGGTAGGTCATACTATACAACTCTTACTTCAATTTATTATTATGGAGACTTGCCACCCAACTCCAGGTTTTTCTCTCTCCGCTTATCCTATATGTATAAATCTAAGCCATTTAATGTTTCCTTATTACTGCCCATCTTAATAATGACAGCATAATCTCATCTCATATTTTGTAACTTTCATCCGTTCACTGTTGATTCACCTTCATATTGATCTATAATCTGCCACTGATAATTTAAAATCTCTTATGTAATATATCATCACTAGGGCTCACGTCTCATTGGGGAGCATCTGAAAGTGATTTTCCTAATCCACTTAGGGACGATACTATAATGCAATAACTGTTTTTCATAGCATCCCAATGTGATTCATCTTATGGGGGTATTCTAATCACGTGCAGTTCATGAAATACTTGTTCTCTAAATCATTACTCAATCAAAGTTCTAAACGTCATCCTCTTATCATTTATCACAATACACCCTTACTTTACTACCATGGTAGCATTCTATCTCTTCTAAATGCTCCTAGTTTTAAAATCCTTTGAGTTAACTCATGATATACTGAGCTTTTTATAACTGTATGGAAAACATCAGCTCTCTTGTTGTGATGGATTTAATCCCGAGGAATTACATATTTTCATCAGCTTCTCACACACCTTTTCTTATCCTTACTCCTGCCTAGCTAAAACCTTGTTGCTCTACCATACTTTAGCTTGTGACCTACGCACATCTACTTATACTACTCGTAACCTTCCTTTCATCATGTTAGAACCATAGATTTTCTTTCACGCCTTCTCAGTTGTCTTTAAATGTAAGCAATTACTTTTCCTGGTCGTTCTGCCACTTGCTGCATGGAAACATGGCCTATCTTAGTGACCATGAATACATGAGTTCCCTGTAACTCATATGATCTCAATTATCAACTTTTGATTGATTTTTTTTCTTCTTCCGTTCATTAGCTACGATAGGTTCCACTATCTTATGGAGTGCATACAACATTATAGTGAGACTGTTGTTACAAGATCATTTCTACTTTAGGTCACTATGCTTATGTTGAAGCCTGCTTCCTTATTTCCTCATCTAGTCTTTCATTGTAGTACTTAGGGAAAAACTTCTAACTCTTATAAAGCTGAGACATTATTACATTGTATACCCCATGGTATTTCTGATGTTCTTACTCGCCTATCATTATCCTTATTTACTTACCTCCATGCCCTTGTGCTTGTAGGGTTTCTTCTGAATTGAAATTTCAGTTGTCTCCATTGTGGCACTCTCTTTTATTTCCGTAACACTTATATTGTACCTTCTACTACCCCAACTCCTGTTTGAATATTTCTCGAGGATTACGATTTTGTATCTAAGATACTGAATTTCCTATGCTGGGTTTCACTACGTTTATCTTGCATGATCTACTGATTTTCCTATATCCTCCTATCTATCCATAACTAGGCTCTTCCTGAATCAACTACTGACTACCCATTGGTCCACTCTCATATCTTTCTTTTATGTAACGCCTCTTGGGTTATGTCATTTGTCTTAACTTACCTTTTGTACGGGATCCTTATGTATCAAGTGT
Source organism: Nicotiana knightiana (assembly GCA_005239525.1). Classification (NCBI taxonomy): domain Eukaryota; kingdom Viridiplantae; phylum Streptophyta; class Magnoliopsida; order Solanales; family Solanaceae; genus Nicotiana; species Nicotiana knightiana. Next base: position 20,559 of record ML378572.1, read on the forward strand.
TCATTCTCACTTATATATCAATATCATCGAGTGCGAAACCCTTATTGATTCTCCCTAACATCATGCTTGCATAATGTTCTGGAGTTATATTATATCTGTAGGATATGAATAAATGTAATCTTATTCCTTTCACCTTTTTACCACATTCTTCCTTTACCATTCGATAATTACCTCCTCGGCTTTGGAATTTTGTTTCTACATCTTCACAATCATTACTCGCCTTGTGGTAATCCTTCTACACCAGGTATAATTGAATTTCATACACACAAGGGTGACACGTGGTATAACTGGCACATTTAGTCCCTTAAGCTTAACTCTACTCATAGTGCTTGCTTTAGAGAAATGTCTTCGTGAATGACCTTTAAAGGTTATTCTTCTATTGTTCATTCTATTATTGTCAAAACACTATCTTTGAAACGATGTCGACTATTACCAATTCCTTTGATCCCTAATTCATGTTTGATTCTTTTTTCTTGTTTACTATCCCATACTAATTTCTATTACTTGGGGGGTCTAAATTTTCCTTATGGTAATCACGTGTGAGTCACCAAGTCATTTCTCGAAATGAGGGTATGGCTTTATGGATTACACTTTTGTATTGTCTCAAGGCGTGTCTCTTCTCATTTTGTTTTCCATTCATTTTACTATAGACTTTATCATTATACCATATTCTGATTTACCGCTATCACTCATTTATCACCTCATACTCATAATGTTTCATGTACTCTCTTCTTATTCTCCTGTTAATATCTCTGTCTATCGCCCTATTATAAAGACTTCAACATGACGTTCTTTCACATTTAGCTCCCCCTGCTTCATATCACTCACTCTTCGGGACGCCTAACATTCTTCTTCTTCTTTTTTTTACTAGTGGCTGGAGTCATACTAAGGCAAATATTTATCCCTTCTAGGATCCTAGTGCCTATCTTCTGAAATTTCTGAATATTCTAGTATTCATATCTGAATGTTCTATTCTAGAGTGACCATATGACTATCTCCAAATGAGAACTATTACCATGTTCTACACTACCCTTCAAAAATGTTAAATAATGATAACAATCTATCCACAATTTTTTGTTACTCTAATCCCAGCTGGATCCTGATATCCTATCCTTCTTTTAAATTATTTCAGTTAGCTCCCATAGGGCATAATTGAGATTGGTATGGAAAATAGTAGATATCTCTATTACCGTTGAAAGTAACTAAAAATGCTTATATTTCTCTGCCAGAATTATAAATACTGATAATCTTTATTAACCAAGTACCTCATACCATTCTTTATTTTGCTTCTTTTACTTGCTAAAACTCGTATCTACCTTCTGATTCTCTTATTTCTTTTAACCATATGGGTAGATAGATATTCTTTCCTTAGAGCTCCTTATTAAGAAACTAACACATCTTAGTACACACATGATCGGATGAAGCCCTCACATTTAGTCATCATAAGCGTGATGCAAAATTGAGTTCCTCTGACTCAACTCTTCCACAGCCACATTCCAATCTCTTACCATCCATCTTTCTAGATGTATGCATCGTCGTGTTATAAATTATATATAATTGAGGAAATTGAGTTCTTATGATTGAGCTCTACTACAGGATCTAGAGTAAGAAGAAAGAGTAACATTCCTCAATGCCCTGTAGCCTCTTGCTTATAAGTGTGGTGCACAACACACCCATAAACAAGACTCTACTAGACACGGCTCATAGACAACCCCTAGGACAGACCTGCTCTAATACCAAGTTTGTCACGACCCAAACTGGAGGATCATGACTAGCACCCGGGCCATACTTGATGAGCACGAACGTACATTTTATCTAACCTTCTTATTATCTTTAAGGGATAACGAGATCAATATAAATGGTAGATATGGATCATTAACATACATCACATGGGATGACAAGATTGCTAAGAAACTACATAAAAGGTAAGAGCTACAACGCTGCCATGAAAGACTATACAACAAAATTAGCAAACAAGGCATACCAAACTATACATGAGTCGACACCTGTCTATGAGCCTCTAAAGGAGCATAAGTAATGCAACATAGTTGGAACAGGGCCCCGACATACCCGTAATATATATAACAAAAATTCATACCAAGACCACGGCAAGTCCGGAGAAGGGATCTCGCCTATAACCACTGAACTGGAAAGCCTATTGTGGTGGTGGAGCTTTGTCTACCTGTCTATCAGGATCTCTAGTACGACATGCAGCATCCACAAATAAAAAGACAGCAGTACGAATAGAGTACTGAGTACGTAAGGCAGGAAAGCATAAATAAGAACAGTAATGTAAAGAGAGATGTAGGAGATACAACCTGTAGCATCTGAGTGCTTCTAAGAGACATTAACATGAAATGCATGATACATATATACATATGATCTTTTTTAAACATCCGTCTCTGTGGGAATCATCATCATCATAGAACATTCACCTCTATGGGCATCACCATCATCATATCATACCCGACCTCAAAGAGGACTCGGTAAACCCAACTGACCAGTGGTTGCACAACAGGTGCCATACCCGGCCAACTATAGCGTGGCTCAGTAAAACAAAATAGATACATATATATAATGCATGCAGGACTCATTGGAATCATGTTCTGAACATTTTGGAGCGACATAAGGTGGATATTATCCATACACATCATTAGGAATAACTCTTCATCGAGAATCTTATAAGAATCAGAAAGTACCAACATTGATAACATAAGAATAAGAGAAGCAAACTTAACATCAATTGTTCCATAAGAAGGGAAACAATATAAGTACTGCTAGCTTCTAAGAGTCGAGTATATTTGGAAGCTCGTTCATTGCATTATGTACAATCGGAGTCGTGCAAAAGAAGGAAAGGGATAGTCTCACATAACCTGTATATACTTCCCCAACCTCAAGCTACGCAAATGTCACAACTCCTTAATCTACAATAAGAGAAACGACACTATCGTTATCGTTTAAGTGTCATAACTATTATGTATCGACGACAACCTATTTTACGATGAAACAGACAGAACCTCCCCTATATATATGACTTCATAAAAGTCAAAAAAATCACCAAACATCCCAAAACACATCGAGAATAATCATATTGAGCCTCCCAAAACAGTCCACACACAACCTAATCACTTCACACATAAGGCGACCACCGTAGTCGGGTCAAACGACCCAGAAATGTTACAACGAATGACCAGATTACAACCATACATATATATGGTATTTCTCCACACTCTTCCTCCTCAAAAACTCCACAAAAGAGTAGTAAAACACGCAGCCCAACAACAACACAAAACAGTCCGCTACAACTCAAATAACTCGAACTCACGATTTCCGATCACCGTCACGTGAGTTCTAACTATTAGGAAACATATTTATCAACCTTCCTTGATATTTAAATACTTAAATACAGATATTAGAAGTTTCTTAACTATGAATTACCTTCCAAATATATAACTACAAAAAAAAAAGGAGAGGCGGTATAATGACATTTACGTCGTAGGGATCGTTTTGATGTTATTACTTCTCGATTTCTTGCCCGGAATGATAATATTCTTTGAAACCCTAGAAGATAGATTGAGGTTATGATTATGGGTGATATATGGTCGTTTTATGCTGAATAATGAAGAGAAAGCCGACCTAAGGTTTATATATATCAGGTTTGGAAAAGTCAAAGAGGTGCTAGCTTGGCACCCTAGGCTTGGTCCATCTTCCGACGCTTATATCTTTTTATCCTGATGTCATATGAATGAACAGTTAAGAGCATTGGAAACTAAATATGAAGACCTTTAATTCGATATATTATATGTCCCAATAAGACCTCATATAGCACATGAAATGTATTACTCAAAAAACTCTAGTGATCCACCTACTTGTCACTTATGATGTCTGCGCAGTCTCGCGAAACTGCAAATATCTGTCTACTCCTACGTCGTATCGATGAACGGTTTAATGCATCGGAAACTAGAATCATAGATATTAAATTTGGTTGGTATATCATCCAATAATTCCAAGTATATTGGAAGAAAATATTAGTTACATTTGACCTAAGTTTATGCATATTATGAGTGTAACTTGTGAAGACCTTTGAGCTTGACTTCAAAATGCAGAACACAACTATCATACGATAAAAATTAACTCATATAATAACCTCCTTATCATGTAATGAACACAGTATCACCCTAAAGTACATTTTATAACACTCCAAACTCATCAACCTTCGACGAAACTTATTTTCTTCAATTGGTTTAGCTTCTAAGCTTTCCAACCCTCTTGGTACTCGTTATTCATGATATTAAATATTGGTAACCTTCAATGTAACATGATTAATGATGCATGGCTAGAATCCATTGTTTTAAGCATCATGTACCTTACACTTTATGTGCTTTTGTGATAAAAATACATGTTATATGTGCATAATGGAGTTTATTTTTTGTGTAGGTGAATTGGAGAAGGAAGCTGAGCTAAATGGGTACATAAACGACAAAAATACGCTCAAGAGTCGAAAAGGAGTGACCCGGGCCATAGTCGGACGTTTCAGCCCAAAAGCATGGCTTAACCAGGCGTTAGCCGGTCGTTTTAGCCCAAACGCCGGCCTTACCCAGGCATTAATGGGGCGTTAGAGCCCAAACGACTGGCCTACCCAGGCTTTAGCTGGGCGGTTGAGGCTTAACGCCTGGGGTCCGTGGTCCGGTAAATTCCGAGTTTTGAAGGTTTTAAGTGTTTCCCGGTTGGAATAGAAGTCTCCTACACATTTAGGGTTTGTCCCAAACATATAAATAGACCCAAAAACACAAATTTGAGGGGAGAATGCCATTTTTGGAGAGAAAATACACACAAGATCATTGAAGAAGCAAAGGATTATCAGTTTTCTTCATCTTATTCTAGTATTTTCCATTTATGCAAGACTTATGCAATTGTTTAATTCTAGTATAAGTGGCTAAACACCCATTGTTCTGGGGTTGTGGTTTAGAAATGAATATTGTTATTCGACATTAACTTACCCTTGATTATATTTCACTCAATATATGGTTGTTTCTTCAATTCTGCGTTTAATTGCTTAATTGTTTGGCCAGCAATTTGGTTCTATATACTATCTATGTTATGATTGGGAAAGCCGTATATAGATTAGAGAAGAATTGAAGAGAACACGATCTTAACTCTTCAGGGGATCGGATTTTTGGTTAGGATAGGAATATACCTAGTCACCGTGCGCAATTAAACATCGTCATCTTACTGCGTTCTAATAGATTAATTTCATAGGAATATAGGCGTTAATCTATTGAGAATAGGCGAGTAGTACTTCAGGAGAAGGCTACGAGGGCAATTATCGATTAATTAACAACCATGACTGAATTACATGAAGGGGAGAGTTAATTAGAATGCAATACGAGTGGTGAATTGATCACAACACTGAAATATTTGTCTCTATTGAATACACAACAATACTCTCGTTACTTGATAATTAGTTCATATAATTGTAGAATAAATTAGTTACATTCCTGGATCTTATTTTGGTTCGATTAAATATCAATTAGAGTGATTCAATAAGTAGTTTACGCAAGTCCCTGTGGGTTCGACATTCGATTTAACATTATATTACTTGCTACGACCACGTATACTTGCGTGTGCGATTGGGACCAACAAGTGTTTGGCGCTGTTGCCGTGGACCTGAATATAAACTACTTTTTAGTTACTTGTGTTAATTGTTTATTTCATTGAGTCTAATGTCACGTGATTTTAGCTCTAATCTCAGGAACTTTCAGTGAATGTGTAGGGTCAGAAGCCAGGATAGACATGACGGTTTTGACCCCGAACCGGAGAGATCATTTCACAGGAGATTGTGAGAAGCAAGAGATATAGACAATATTCAGGACTTCATCCGATTTTCTGTGAACATGGCAGAGGAACAACACATGGCTGTTCAGGAGGTGGAAATGCCCAGTATTTCTAATGTCACCTCCAGCATCATGAAACCCATAATCACTGGGCACTTTGAGCTGAAATAGAGCATGATCCAACTACTTCATGCAAACGGGCAGTTTTTGAGTTTTCCACACGAGGATCCACACAACACATTCTGAACTTATTGGAGATTAGTTATACTTATATCACTGAGGGGGTCACGCCAGATTATGTGAGGCTCACGCTTTTCCCATTCTCTATATTGGGCGAAGCAAAGCGATGGATGAAGGCAGAACCAACTAATTCCATCACAAGATGGAACGATCTGGCGAGGAAATTTCTGGCAAGGTTCTTCCCTTCAGAATAGACCGCAAAGATCAGGAGTGAGATAGTATCCTTTAGAAAGAAAACAGGTGAATCGTTATATTCAGCATGTGAAAGATTCAAGGGGCTACTCAGAGACTATCCTCATCACAATCAGACAAACGAGGTGTTAGTTCAAACTTTCATTGAGGGGATCCACCCGCAAACAAAAATTATGGTAGATGCAGCAGCCGGAGGTCAGGTGTTGGAGAAGAATTATGAAGAAAAATTTGCATTACTGAATAAATTCTCCAAAAGCAATCCAGACTGGCAAGGTGAGATGGGGAGAAATGTGGTTCAAAAGTCACCAGGGGTTCTTGAACTAGATGTGGTTTCAGCATTGTCAGCCCAGATATCCACATTGACTAACCAAGTAAATCAAATGAACCTGATCATTAACAGGCAACAATCTCAACCAGTGCAACAGGCTCAACCAGTGCAACAGATTTAGGTATTTTGTGAAGTCTGTGGAGAGGGTCATTTAAGTGATTTATGCCTAGTTAGTACAGAGTCTGTCTGCTTTGTGGGTAACACGAATAGGGGACAAGAAAATCAATATGGAAACGCTTATAACCCCAACTGGAGAAACCACCCAAACTTCTTTTGGGGTAGAAATCAGAGCCCTCATCATAACTACAGGCATCCAGCACCTTAACAGCAGTACAAACCACCGCAGGCTGAACCATCAGCAAGCCTTGAGGAGATTACGAAGAGAATGATGAATGACCAACTTGCTTTCAATCAGAAAATAATGACTGATCACTAAGCCCAGACTGTAGCGATGAGAAACTTAGAACTTCAAGTGGGGCAACTCGCCAGTTCTCAAAATATCCGACCAACGGGGGCTATATCATTGAGGAATGGCAAGGAATTGGAAGAAGTTCAGTCCAAGAAGAGGAAGCAAGTAACTTTTGATGAGGAACCAATCACTATTGAATCAACATCAGACAACCCGAATGAATCAGATAAGCCACCAAAGGAAGCGGTGGCTGAGGAACCCCCACCAATTGTTGCGAGGCCACCCCCTCCATTCCCTCAAAGGTTGCAAAAGGTGAAAGATAATGCCGCATACAAAAAGTTTCTTGACCTCTTGAAGCAGGTACAAATCAATATTCCACTAGTAGACATTTGCAGGAGGTACCCAAATATGCTAAATACATCAAGGACATTGTGGAAAATAAAGGGAGGCTGACTGAGTTCGAAACCGTGGCACTCATGGAGGAAGTTAGCTCAAGAATTCAAAGCAAGCTACCTCAGAAATTGAAAGATCTGGATAGTTTTACTATCCAAATCTCAATTGGTAAGCATGCATTCGGGCTAGCTTTGTGTGATCTTAGGGAAAGTATTAATTTGATGCCGCTATCTGTGTTCAAGCAATTGGGGTTGGGTGAACCACGCCCAACAACAGTAATTTTATAATTGGCTGATCACTCCATTGCTCATCCTGAGGGAGTAATTGAAGATGTGCTGGTTCAAGTGGGTTCCTTCACATTCCCAACCGATTTATCTTGGATTATGAGCCTAATCAGGAAGTCCCATTTATTTTGGGGCGTCCATTCCTAGCTATGGGCCGCGCTATCATCGATGTGTGTGAAGGGAAGATGACAATGCGAGTTGGTTATCGAGTAGAGGTGTGTAATGTTTATAAGGCACTCAAGTTACCTGTCCACTATGAAGAGCTATCCATGATTACTGTAGTGGAAAGCAAATTGGAGTCAATGGTTCCATACATCAGTCCTGTTGACCCTCTTGAGCAAGTGTTAGTTGGGGATGAAGAATACTGTGGGGATGAAACAAGGGGAGACATTGATAAAGCTTTTGAAGTATCTTGCAGTTCCATACATCATTTTGCATGCATAAAATCTTTTTGGAAGATGGACATCGCCCGTGTGTTGATCAGCAAAGAAGGCTAAATCCCATCATGAAAGAAGTGGTGAAGAAAGAAGTAATAAATTGCTAGATGTAGGTATCATTTTCTCTATTTCTAATAGCAACTGGGTGAGCCCGGTTCAATGTGTGCCCAAAAATGAAGGGATGACTATGATTGAGAATGAGAATAATGAGCTAATTCCTACCCGCACTGTTACGGGGTGGAGAGTTTGCATTGATTATCGAAGGCTAAACAAAGCAACTTGCAAGGATCACTTTCCACTCCCATTCATTGATCAAATGTTGGACAGATTAGCAGGGCATGAATAGTATTGCTTTCTGGATGGGTATTCAGGTTACAATCAAATTGTCATATGCCCAGAGGATCAGGAGAAGACCACGTTTAATTGCCCTTATGGCACCTTCGCCTTCAAGCGAATTCCATGTGGTCTTTGTAATGCACTAGCCACCTTCCAGAGATGCATGATGGTTATTTTCACTGACATGGTGGAAAAATTCATAGAGGTATTCATGGACGACTTCTCAGTCTTTGGGTCATCCTATGATGATTGTTTGAAAAATCTGAGCATTGTGTTGGCCCGTTGTGAAGAAACGAATCTGGTGTTAAATTGGGAGAAGTATCACTTTATGGTGCATGAAGGTATCGTTTTGGGTCATAGAATATATAAAAGCGGCATCGAAGTTGATAAGGTAAAAGTGGAGGCAGTTGAAAAACTACCTCCACCAATTTCAGTTAAGGGCATCCGGAGTTTCTTGGGACACGCAGGATTTTATAGGCGCTTTGTTAAAGACTTTTCTAAAATTGCTACTCCGTTGTGCAGGTTGCTAGAAAAAGATGTCAAGTTCAATTTTGATGCATCCTTCCTGAAGGCATTTGAGGAGCTCAAGATTAAATTGGTAGCTGACCCATATTCCCAGCCGATTTCATTATCTTGGACTATGAGCCTGATTAGGAAGTCCCATTTATTTTGGGGTGTCCATTCCTAGCTATGGGCCGAGCTATCAGCGATGTGTGTGAAGGGAAGATGACAATGTGAGTTGGTGATCGAGTAGAGGTGTGTAATGTTTATAAGGCACTCAAGTTACCTGTCCACTATGAAGATCTATCCATGATTACTGTAGTGGAAATCAAATCGGAGTCAATGGTTCCATACATGAGTCCTATTGACCCTCTTGAGAAAGTGTTAGTTGGGGATGAAGAATATTTTGGGGATGAAACAAGGGGAGACATTGATAAAGCTTTTGAAGTATCTTGCAGTTACCTCCACGGGCTAGGAAAATTTGAAGAGTTGAAAAAGACTGTTACTCTAATCCCTCCTAAGCCATCTATTGAAGAAGCTACAAAGATGGAACTCAAACCTCTTCCAGGACATTTACGCTATGCTTATTTGGGGAACTCTGAGACATTGCCCGTAATCATCTCATCCAGCCTGACCCATACACAAGAACAAAATTTTCTTAGGGTACTTCGTGAGCACAAAAAGGCGATTGGGTGGACCAATGCAGATATTAAAGGAATTAGCCCATCATTTTGCATGCATAAAATCTTTTTGGAAGATGGACATCGCCCGAGCGTTAAGCAGGAAAGAAGGCTAAATCCAATCATGAAAGAAGTGGTGAAGAAAGAAGTAATAAAATTGCTAGATGAGGTATCATTTTCCCTATTTCTGACAGCAACTGGGTGAGCCCGGTTCAATGTGTGCCCAATAAGGGAGGGATGACTGTGATTGAGAATGAGAAGAATGAGCTAATTCCTACCCGCACTGTTACGGGGTGGAGAGTTTGCATTGATTATTGAAGGCTAAACAAAGCAACTTGCAAGGGTCACTTTCCACTCCCATTCATTGATCAAATGCTGGACAGATTAGCATGGCATGAATATTATTGCTTTCTGGATGGGTATTCAGGTTACTATCAAATTGTCATATGCCCAGAGGATCAGGAGAAGACCACATTTAATTGCCCTTATGACATATTTGCCTTCAAGCGAATGCCATTTGGTCTTTGTAATGCACCAGCCACCTTCCAGAGATGCATGATGGCTATTTTCACTGACATGGTGGAAAAATACGTAGAGGTATTCATGGACGACTTCTCAGTCTTTGGGTCATCCTATGATGATTGTTTGAAAAATCTGAGCACTGTGTTGGACCGTTGTGAAGAAATGAATCTGGTGTTAAATTTGGAGAAGTGTCACTTTATGGTGCAGGAAGGTATCGTTTTGGGTCATAGAATATATAAAAGTGGCATCGAAGTTGATAACGTAAAAGTGGAGGCAATTGAAAAACTACCTCCACCAATTTCAGTTAAGGGCATCCGGAGTTTCTTGGGACACGCAGGATTTTATAGGCGCTTTATTAAAGACTTTTCTAAAATTGCTACTCCGTTGTGCAGGTTGCTAGAAAAAGATGTCAAGTTCAATTTTGATGCATCCTTCCTGAAGGCATTTGAGGAGCTCAAGATTAAATTGGTAGCTGCCCCTATAATTGTTGCACCTGATTGGTCAGTACCATTTGAACTTATGTGTGATGAAAGTGACCATGCAATTGGGCCAGTGCTAGGCCAAAGGAAATATAAGGTGTTTTATTCCATCTACTATGTGAGTAAGACCCTTGATGATGCACGACAGGATTACACCACCACTGAAAAGGAGTTGTTAGCTGTGGTGTGTGCCTTTGAAAAATTCCGGGCATACTTGGTGGGCACGAAAGTTATTGTCCACACAGATCACGCAGCAATCAAGTACTTAGTTACAAAGAGAGAATCTAAAGCTAGATTGATGCGCTGGGTTTTATCATTGCAGGAATTTGATGTGGAGATAAGAGACCGAAAGGGCACCGTTAACCAAGTAGCTGACCATCTGTCAAGGCTGGAAAATCATGATCATGTTGAGGAGGGTGGAGATATTAAAGAAGTCTTTCCTGATGAGCAACTTTTTGCTATAACCCAAGACCCTCCTCCGTGGTATGCCGATTATGTGAACTATCTGGTGAGTGGGGTACTTCTCCCGGAAATAGAATCTGAAGCAAGGAAGAGATTTTTACGCGATGTGAAATTTTACTACTGGGATGAGCCCTATATGTACAAAGAATGTGGTGATCAGTTAATGAGGAAATGTATTCCTGATATAGAAGCGGAACGGGTGTTGTACGATTGTCATGCATCACCATATGGAGGCCATCATGGTGGCGATCGAACAGCAGCGAAAGTGCAGCAATTTGGGTTCTTTTGGCCAACGCTATTCAAAGATGCCCACGCATTTGTTAAAAAGTGTGACCAGTGCCAGAGAATAGGAACGAGAATAAGGAAACACGAGATGCCTTTGAATAATATCTTAGAGGTATAGATTTTTGATGTATAGGGGATAGACATTATGGGTCAATTCCCATCATCCAGGGGAAATAAATACATTTTGTTGGCAGTTGACTACGTGTCGAAATGGGTGGAGGCAATTGCATTGCCAACGAATGACGCCATGGTTGTCGCTGCGTTTGTGAAGAAGAATATATTCTCCAGATTTGGTACTCCACGGGCCTTGATTAGTGATGAAGGAACCCATTTTTGCAATCGGTTGTTGAATAACATGTTAGCTAAATATGGGGTCCCTCATCGAGTTGCAACAGCATATCACCCTCAAACTAGTGGCCAAGCAGAGGTATCCAACATATAAATCAAGCAAATACTAGAGAAAACGGTGAGTGTGAACAGGAAGGATTGGGCTGCTAAGTTAGACGATGCCTTATGGGCATACAGAACAGCGTAGAAAACACCAATTGGGGCATCACCGTACAAGCTGGTCTATGGTAAGGCATGTCACTTGCCTGTAGAGCTTGAACACAAGGCGTATTGGGCCATCAAGAAGCTAAACATGAACCTTGAAGCCGCGGGTGAGGAAAGATTGATGCAGTTGGATGAATTGGATGAGTTCAGGTTGCACTTATACGAAAATGCCAAACTTTACAAAGAAAAGACCAAGAGATGGCATGCAAACATATAAATCCGCGTCATTTTGAGCCAGGCCAACATGTATTATTATTCAATTCTAGGCTTAGACTGTTTCCTGGGAAACTGAAATCGAAATGGTCAGGCCCATTTGAGATAGTGAGAGTCACCCCATATGGTGCACTTGAGTTATGAGCTATACATGGTGAGAGAAATTTTTTAGTGAATGGACATAGAGTCAAACACTATTGGGGTGACACCATAAATCGTGAGAAGACCAAAGTTGTGCTCGCTGATGAGTAAGGCGAGATTCTGCGTCGTGCCGCGATGCTAAATCAGGCGCTTCATAAGTGGCAACCTATTGACTTGTTGTAATCGTCGTGCCACGACATAAACTAAGGCGCTTATTGGGAGGCAACCCAATGCTTAGTTAAAACTTAGAATAGCTAGAAGCAGTTCTTGTAATTATAGGTACTAACGAGCTTGGGAATGCATTCGGGGGTTAAGGAGTAGTGTGCTAGCATGACGAAACTCCTGGCTAAAGCCAGGGGGCCGGGCGATAAGCCCCTAACTCCTAGCTATAGCCAGGGGGTCGGGCGATAAGCCCCTAACGCCAGGGGGGATCGGGCGAGAAGCCTATAACGCCTGGCTAACGCCAGGTTGGTCTGGGCTTTTTAGCTATAATTCCCGGCTAACGCCAGGGTGCCCGTGATTTATGACTAAAACGCACATTAAACGCTAGGTATGTTCCACTTCTTTTTTTTTTCATCTCCCAACTCTCTATCAAGAAAAGGTTTACTCCCAAGAACAACACTTCATCCGACAAACACACAACAAGTTCACAGCATACACATCTTCACCCAAACAACAAGTTCACAGCACACACATCTTCACCCAAATATGCACAATTTCGATTTCGTGGTCCACTTCATCCGACAAACACACATCAAGCGTTGAGGTATGATTCTATACCTACCCCTTGTTACTTCGAAGTGGGTATTACAATTATGAAAGGCGTAGCCTTGATTCATGGTGATTATTTATAGGTTTATGAAATATTGTATCATATTATGATTCCCAACCCCCGAACCCTTTAGGAATGGGATGAAATTGTGAAGCTAAGTGGTATTATGGAACCCCAACCAGCTTTGGGTACATGAGGCAGTCCCTCAAGTCCATAAGAGCTCTCATGGCAATTCTTCTAGCCAAGTGATCGATGTAATACCTCAATGGAAATACATATCCCATTTGGAGCCCGATTCTCCGGGAAACAAACCACTAGTGTCATGAATCGTGAACTCCATAAAATTTTAAGTGTAAAGAGGCACACTAGAAGCCGCATCTGTCAAATTTTTCATAAACGCGCCAAGGTGAAGTCTGAGTAACCTTGGAAAATTGGAAAATCTTACAGTACACACGTTGTCACACCCACTAACTACTGATCATTTGTGCAGGGAAAAAAAATGATGCTCCCCAGAAGAGCCACAGGCAAAGGAAAGGCCACGTCTTCGGCCCCAGCAAAAAGCAAAGCAAAACCCCCCACCACCTCAAAAGAAAAGAAAAGGGGGAGATGCTACTTCTAGTATGACTGGTGAGGAAGTAGTAGTGGCTATCGTTGCTATGAGACAACACCCCATTGGTCAACGGAAAATGGTATCAACAACATACCAGTACAATTCAGGAAATGGTATGCACGTTGCAAGCCAAAGCATGTTCACCCTGAGGGGGCCGTTAAAGAAGGGAGTCTGAGAACAAAATTCCCAGCGATTTGGAGGAATGAGTTGGGTTTAGGATATGTGTTCAGGCACATTGGTCACATTAACTTGAACTTAGTCCGGGAATTCTATGCAGGGTTCGACCCTAAGGACAAGAAGGTATTTGTGCCAATTCGTGGGCACTGGGTGGATTTTTCGGCCAAGGCCATATGTGATTTTGTAGATGCACCAAATGTTCCGGTGGATCCTCTAGAGCAATTCATCTGCCATCCCAACTATAGAGAGGTGAGGCACACACTGTGTGGGGTTGATTCTAGGGCTGCTTAGATTCGGGATAGAGCCACAAATTGCCATAAAAGGTTTTCCAAGAAGAAAATGAAGGTTGAAACCCAAGTGTGGATTAAAGTGATTAATGCACGGATACTACCATGCAATCATGACACCTTAATCAGCCGAGAGAGGATTATGTGCTCTACTTCCTCATGACGGGGCAGAGAGTGAATGTGGGCCATCTGATGCGCTATCAAATGGGGTTGGTGCGGTCCAGCAATAGAATTGATCGAATACCATTCCCAAATTTCCTGACTCAGTTCCTGCTAAATGAGAATGTAGCGGTTGATCCTAGCTTTGACCATACCATTGATCAACTCGCACGAGAGACTGACATCACTGGCTTAAGACTGAACGAAAAGTCTTCACTGACCACTCTAGAGCGCAATGTGCGGGATGATGGCTTCATGGCCCATCTTTATGAGATGATAGATTTGCAGTTGCGAATAGGAGGTCAGTCAGCGTCAGTTGATGAGAGAGATGAGTTGGATCAGAGATACCCGCTCAATGCTCATGCTCAGCAGATGATTGGAGCAGGTGAGGGATACAGGCTCCCAGATGATGATGATATCAACACACCTGACGATTATGATGCAGAGCCAATGCGCTCAGATGAGGAAGATGATGAAGATGAGTATGAGGAGGAATGGAGAGCGTCAGATGATGAGGACGCTGAATGATCTGGGAGTTCTTGTACCTTGCTTCTATTACTTGTTTTGTCTTTATATTATGTACTGAGGACAGTGCATGGATTAAGTGTGGGGTGTTATACATACGTATTGTGGAATTGTTGTACCATATGTGGTGTCATGTTGTAGTTTTGTATTCATGATAGTAAATTATCTTTCTTTTAAGTCTTGTAGTTGTTTTTTTTATATATAAATATGTGGACTTTTCCCGACGATGGACCTCCTAGACAGTTCTCTTGAGGGAAGTAAGTCTAAATAAAATACAAAAAAGATTTTATTTTAGGTGGTGTAGTATTTCCCCCTTGGTTTTTCTTTGGGCCATGGTCCTTTTCCAAGGGTGTAACTTGAACCGGGTGTTTATTTTTGTTTTTTTAGAGTAGTTAGGAAGAAACAAAGAATTATCCTATGACATGTTTGATGCTGGCATATCAGGTTATGATATACATTTTGATTTCCCTTATATGTGGTTTGACATGTGATGCCTGAGTAAAAATAAATAGCCTATTTTGTGACGCCTTAGCTAAGTTGGTTGACTTGTATGATACATAATGTGATATTCCTTAATTCTCTCAATTTCGTGTGCCTGCTTGACTTGAGAGTTGAACAAAACCGTTGTGATTGAGTCATGTGCAAGGTGTGAGTGAGGTTTAGTGATTTTCTATGCTGTCCTGTGTAGTGTAGAACTTGCCCCGTATGTTAATCGAAGCGAAATTATAGGTTATGCTAGTCTAGGAGATGACATAGGTATTTTCTTGCTTGATCGTGGATGTGCTTGTCACATAAGAATTACATTTTTCATTGCTAGCCCATTCGAGCCTTAGACCTTTTCTTTGGTACCCACATTACAAGTCGTACCCCTATCTTGTTCTTAAATTGAGATTTTGCACCTTTTCCTCCTAAGGCACTTAGTCGCTAAAAGAAGTCAGGCGGGATAATGGGGATTAACTTTTGAGTGGAGCCATGGAAAGACTTGTTAGTGCACTAAGAATTGTATTCAAAAGTCACTAGCCATTGAATCTTCATGTATGGAGTGTGTTTAGGAAATAAAATGATAGTAAAAGTATGTACAAAAAGATGCACACCTCCAATTTTTATTAATTTGTGCTAGTGACAATATAGAAGTGCCTAATTAAAAAAGGGCTATGTTGAATATAAATTGTGGCAAGAGAATTTGTTGAGAAGAATATGTGTTGATTTGTGAAGGTAGTGTATTAAAGTGCTTAGGAGGGTTAGTTACTATTCCTAAATATATCCTAACCGTCCCTTAGCCTACATTACAACCTTAAAAGTCCTAATTGATCCTAGATTTGGCTAATCTGAATTAGTGGAGATCTACACTACGGGCAAGCTTATGGTACGACCACGGGATGCATATGAATTCTTTGTGAGAGCGAGTGAAATTGTTCAATTGTGTGATGTCCTTAAATAATGTTGAAAAGCATATTTGAATGTGTGGACTAGTTATATTCACTCTTTTGTTGTTGGTGAGGGCACATGATCTCATGAACGATTGGTAATATTGTAACTTTCTTGTTGGGTAGGTGCGTGAATAGAGAGGGCTTGGTAGTTGCAAGTTGACTATTGAGGTTGGGTGGTGGCAATTAGGTTGTTGGTATGATTGATTAAATTGTTATACTTGGGCATATTTAAAGAAGGGAAAGAATGTGAAATTTTGTATGTTCATGCTTGATTGTCGGTATCGATCATAGTTAAGGGGTAATGTGTGGATTGAAAAGTAAAATACTCCTTGTTCATGAAATGTGTACATGTTGAAGGATATTGCTCGAGGACGAGCAAGAGTCTAAGTGTGGGGTGTTGATGCGTGGCTAGAATTCATGATTTTAAGCATTATATACCTTGCATTTTATGTGCTTTAATGATAAAAATACACGTCGTATGTGCCTAATGGAGTTTATTTNAAGCCTGGCTTAACCAGGCGCTAACCGGGCGTTTTAGACCAAACTACAGCCATACCCAGGCGTTAATGGGGCGTTAGAGCCCAAACGCCTGGCCTACCCAGGCTTTAGCTGGGCGTTTGGGGCATAACGCTTGGGGTCCCTGGTCTGGTAAATTCCGAGTTTTGAAGGTTTTAAGTGTTTCCCGGTTGGAATAGAAGTCTCCTACACGTTTAGGGTTTGTCCCAAACATATAAATAGACCCCAAAACACAACTTTGAGGGGAGGATGCCATTTTTTGAGAGAATATACACACAAGATCATTGAGGATGCAAAGGATTATCAGTTTTCTTCATCTTATTCTAGTATTTTCCATTTGTGCAAGACTTATGCAATTGTTGAATTCTAGTATGAATGGTTAAACACCCATTGTTCTGGGGTTGTAGTTTAGCCATGAATATTTTTATTCGACATTAACTTAACCTTGATTATAGTTCACTCAATATATGGTTGTTTCTTCAATTCTGCGTTTAATTGCTTAATTGTTTGGCCAGCAATTTTGTTCTATATACTATCTATCTTATGCTTGGGAAAACCGTATATAGATTAGAGAATAATTGAAGAGAGCGCGATCTTAGCCCTTCAGGGGAGCAGATTTGTGGTTAGGATAGAATATACCTTGTCACCGTGCGCAATTAAACATCGTAATCTTAGTGCGTTCTAAAAGATTAATTTCATAGGAATATAGGTGTTAATCTATTGAGAATAGGCAAGTAGTACTTCGGGAGAAGGCTGTGAGAGCAATTATCGATTAATTAGCAACCATGAGTGAATTATATGAAGGGGAGAGTTAATTAGAATGCAATACGAGTGGTGAATTGATCACAACCCTGGAATATTTGTCTTTATTGAATACACAACAATACTCTCGTTACTTGATAATTAGTTCATATAATCGTAGAATAAATTAGTTACATTCCTGGATTTTTTTTTGGATCGATTAAATATCAATTAGAGTGATTCAATAAGTAGTTTACGCAAGTCCCTATGGGTTCGAAATTCGATTAAACATTATATTACTTGTTACGACCACGTATACTTGCGTGTGCGATTGGGACCAACAATTAACTTACTTTATATTCCATCAAATATAATCTTATTTCTGAGCTTACACCAGTTGACTTATGATGTACTCTCACGTACGAAAACATGGGGTGTAACATTATCTTGATTAACCGACGACTGTGACATGTAATGAGACAACACAGCAAAATAAAAGTGATTCAGAGGAAGAGGATGCAATGCATGAGGATATAGTCAGAGAAGTAGAGGATTTTGAGAACAAACCCAAGTCCAACCTGGACGAAACTGAGATAGTCAACATGGCAAATTCTGAAACTGTCAAGGAGACCTGCATCAACATCCATTTGTCACCATCAGATAAAGAGGAATACACTCGGTTCTTGAAGTAGTACGAGTAAATATTTTCATGGTCATACGACGATATGACTAGATTAAGCATATCCATTGATTCCCACAAGTTTCCCACAAACACAATATGTCCGCCAGTAAAACAGAAACTCAGGAAGTTCAAGCCAGATATGAGCTTGGAAATCAAGGAGGAAGTTACTAAGCAGATCAAACCCAAGGTCCTCAGGGTAGTTAAATATCCAACTTGGTAAGCCAACATCGTCCAAGTTCCAAAGAAGGATGGGAAGGTCAAAGTCTGCGTCGATTATCGAGATGTCAATAGAGCCAGCCCAAAGGATGATTTCCCGTTACCAAATATACACATCTTGATTGACAATTGTGCCAAGCATGAACTCCAGACTTTTGTGGATTGCTTCGTCGGTTACCATCAGATATGGATGGATGAGAAGGACGCTGAGAAAACAACCTTCATTACACCATGGGGGTGTACTGTTACAAGATGATGTCGTTCAGCCTAAAGAATGTTGGGGCCACCTACATGAGGGCCATGAAAACTATTTATCGTACAAGAAGCCAAACTCAGCGACACGGAATGGATAAGAAACTGCTATGAGAAACTAGACCTCATAGAGGGCATGAGGATGAATGCAATATGTCACAACCAGCTCTATTAGAATATAAGGTCCAGGGCTTTCAATAAAAGGGTAAAGCCAAGACAGTTCACACTGGGGCAGCTGGTGCTGAAAAAGATCTTTCCACATGAAGATGAAGCCAAAGAAAAAATCTCTCCCAACTGGCAAGGTGCTTACATGGTTCACAGGGTATTAACAGGAGGAGCACTAATAGTCGCAGAAATGGACGGGAAAATTTGGCCAAAGCCAATCAAATCAGACGCAGTCAAAAGATATTATGTGTAAATCATTTTTAGGTTCTCTACATGATCTAAATTGAACTACGCTTGACCTGATTCTTGTTTTAGAGGGGATACGTAGTTAGCCCTGTGGGTTCGGTCACAACTCAATAAAATTTTTACTTTTCCCCACAATCAGAAACTGGGGCACAATTTTGAGGAGGATCCTAAAAATTTCGAAGCAAGTTCAGCCAACCGCAATGTACGAAGCGGTTAAAAAGTTCATCTAGTTAACTGTGGCATAATTTTGAGGAGGACCCTCAAAATTCTACGGCAAAGGAAGTCGCGATGTCTCTGATCGTGTCACAGTCATTGGTTCATCTAACTAATTTCTAAGCTATATTTTAATATGTCTTTGAAAATTATACATGCATGCTTTTGAAAATAAACTCTTCTTTAGCAAATTCTACCCCAATAATTTGAACAGGATCTTCAGACAGAGCAGAGCAAATCAAGCAAGTAGACGAAGGCACGAACGGACCTTCCCTCTGCAAAACTCACGATTTTTCTTTGAATGTAGGAACGAGGGATATGAACACCTTGGAATCGCAGTCTTCATAACAACAAAGCTACCAAACTCAACCCCAGCTAAGAAATACTCTGTTATCACCTATTATCTATCCATTGCATGAGACTAAGCTCTATCTCAATCCCGCATGAAGCTAAGCCCAGCCTCCTATTTGCATAAGGCTAAGCATCACCTTCACTTTGCATAGGACTATGCCCTGTCCCAAACTTTGCATGAGGCTAAGCCCTGACTCCATATTTTCATAAGGCTAAGCATTGCTTTCACTTTTGCATAAGGCTAAGCACTGCCTTCTCTTTTCATGGGACTAAGCCCTGTCCCAAACTTTGCATGGGACTAAGCCTTGTCCCGAACCTTGCATGAGACTAAGCTCTGTCTCCACCTTGCACAAGGCTAAGCATTGCCTTCACCTTGCATAAGGCTAAGCACTGCCTTCTCTTTTCATGGGACTAAGCCCTGTCCCAAACTTTGCATGGGACTAAGACTTGTCCCGAACCTTGCATGAGACTAAGCTCTGTCTCCACCTTGCACAAGGCTAAGCATTGCCTTCACCTTGCATAAGGCTAAGCACTGCCTTCTCTTTGCATGGGACTAAGCCATGTCCCGAACTTTTCATGGGACTAAGACCTATCCCGAACCTTGCATGAGACTAAGCTCTGTCTCCACCTTGCATAAGGATAAACTTTGCCTTCTATTTGCATGAGACTAAGCTCTAACTCAATTCTGCATGAGGCTAAACCATGCCTGCTATTTGCATAAGGCTAAGCATTGCCTTCTCTTTGCATGGGACTAAGCATTGTCCCGAATCTTCTGTAAGTGTAATCACTGCCTTCTATTTGCATGGGACTAAGAATTGTCCCGAATCTTGCATAAGGCTAAGCACTTCCTTCTCTTTGCATGGGACTAAGCCCTGTCCCGAACCTTACATGAGACTAAGCCCTCTCTCCACCCGGCATGAGGCTAAGCCCTGCCTCCCCTTTGCATAAGGCTAAGCATTTCCTTCACTTTTCATAGGACTAAGCCATGTCCCGAATCTCGCACGAGACTAAGCACTGTCTCTCTTGCACTATTCTCTTCTCTCGGGCTAAGCTCTGCCCTCAACATTATACAAGACTAATCCTTGTCTTGATTGCTTCTAGCATCATGTCTTTACACCTCATGGGCTGAAATATCGCCAACTTTTCCGAAGGCGTCATAGTTTGAAAGCACCATCCTCATAGCCGAAAGACACCATGCCATGGCATGAGTATCTCTCAAACTTGCATATCATTATTCAAAGGCATCATGGTTTGGAGGTACCATTTTCATGGCCCGAAAACATCATTTCATGGCCTGCGAATCCCTTACCATGCAATTCATGACCCGGGACGTCATGGTCTAAGGACGTCATCCTCAACCGTTTAAAGACAATTCTCATGTTCTGAAGGGAATTTGCATCATGTTTAAATTCACGCAAAGATATATGCTTGCAACACATATTTTGATTTTCATGAAACCTGATGAGCAACCATTATCCCAATAGGAGCAATCCCACCCCAGTTCTCTCATACTATTTCAAACTTTACCGCTCATCATAACCATTTCACCTATTCGAAACCTTATCTCCGTCTTTGTGATAACTTCATCGGTATATTACGCCAGTGGATCCAGAACTACACATGGCCTGATTCCGATAAACCCAGGGATATGTAGGCAGCTCGGAAACTAGAGTGCGGCCTATGTATCTCAAATTAACATATTCGGTCAAAATTGGCCATCATATCTTTACCCGATAACTCTTTCATCCTTCCCGGGTAAAGACGGGCAGCTGTTGATACCCAAAATTTTCCTATATTATTTCAAAATGCATATATATCTCCAAAACAATGCATGAGCATCAATTAATATTTTTCCATAATTTCTGTATGTTTAAAGGATTTTTAATTAATTTATCCAGTAGCTTTATTATATAAATAATTACTAATTGCGTCACAACTGGTTTTATCATAATTTTATTGCTTAATTTTATCATTTATATTTATATTAAGCTTTAAATATTTCTTGAATAACCATATTTATATTTCTTAGGTTATAATTGCAATAACTTTGTAATAATAGCCCATATGGGCATAATTACTTTATTTTACAAGAAAATGACCTTTTATATTTTTATAATATTAGGTAATTGTTATAAATCATTTTTATGCATAAATATCAAGTTTTATCATTTATTAGCTATTTTTATGAATTATTTTCAAATTAATTGGGTATTTAACAAATAGCCTCTTTTAATTTCGGACCTTAGTCCAATTACTACCCCACCCCAATTAAATCAACCCAATACCATAATTCTGATCCAATACCCATTAACCCACAACCCAATACCCATAACCCATTTTATAACCCTCCCCCTCCCCCCCGACCCACCAGATTCTATCCTGGCCATTGATCTCAAAAGATCAACGTCCAGGACATTCATTCCATTTTTAATTACCCAACAACCCCCAACCCTAATCATTTTCCCATGTTTTGCGGCCCCTTGAATCCCTTTTTCCTCCCTTCTCTCTGACCCTTCTCCCTAACCCTATCCCAGCGTCACCTGAACCCCCTTCAATTCAGGGGTTTTCCCTTCGATCTTAGGCCCCATCTGGCCTCCTTTCTTTACTAGTGTTATGATTTTTGTGTTATTTGAGAATCTCAAAGAAATTCAACACAGACTCAGTCCAATTCCTTCATTTTCTCGATGCATCCTCCTGTGTTCATCTCTATGTTTGTGAGTATTGTTATCTTCATGTTTATGACTTCAAATCTCTAGTTCAAACCGGATTTTTCTTACCTCTGTCTATTTTTAAAACCCTAGTCCCTTTCTACTCGAGTATGTTCATATTTCTATAGATTTGAGATGATTTTGATTTTATCTCTTTAAGATCTTCTGTTTTTCTTATTATTGTTAATCGATTTTCGTTTTTCCTAAACGCTAGGGTTTCATCTATTAAGTTTCTGCAAAATAGTTTTAAAATACTTAAGAATCTAACTCCGGTTCTCTTTACTTTTTCAAATGGTTTTCATGTCTATGTTTTAATCCCTAGGGTTTCGAATTATTCCACTGTTTGTTCTGATATTTGCCCGTTATTCTTTGGCTCTTTCGATTAAAAGGGATTAATTGACTTTTATTTTCCTAATTAGGGTTTGGAATTTTGATTCTTTTAAGACTGATATCTCTTCGATGATTTTACTTATTCTTTCCTTATTTAAGACTCATAATTGGTACTACCTTCCTTAATTATACTACTGGTCTAATTTCTGGGTATTGATTGTTTTGACCGACCAATAAATGGTCTTTAGGCTTATTGCTTACCTTATTTAGCTTCAATCCCGTCTGCTAACTAATTTTGTATGAGATTCTCCTTTATTTAAGGGATATTTCCCAGATTATTTCTTATTAATTGATTGGGTTTAGACCTAATTGATTGGTTAATTGATTTGCATACTTTATTTATGTACCGTTAATTTTCTTTGACTTATTTGTTTACTCTGCTAAATTCTATATAAACCTTGCACCATTCGAATTTTTGAAACACAGAAAAACACCTACATACACACGCCTATGCTTACAAGCACACACTGAGACACAAACTCACTTACACAGTTACACGCACACAACTTCAGTTCTTTTTGTTACTTCGATTTGCTGCACTGTCTAGCCGGCTGAAATCCAAGGCTAGACTCTTGGATTCCAATTGCCTTCACCTTCCTGTTTGCTATCTCCTTAACTGGTATGCCTCAATTTCTGTTATCATGTTCTATGCTATATGCTATGTAGCTAGTTTACTATAGACATCAAGATGCTTCTGTTTTGATATTTGTTTCCTCGCCATCTCTTTCTCAACTACTATGCTTCAGTTCTTATTCCCTGTGATTTATATGATTAGCTTACTTCGAACCTCGATATGTCCTATTTATTATATGTTTCCAATTTACTTTCTAACTAGTATGCTTTAGTCTTGGTTACCTCTTTGTTCCACATGTATGTGTGGTTAGTTCTTCATATTCCAACATGCTTCTGCCAGACATATAGTTCATGTTCTATTCTTTTTTTCAATAGCTATGTCTTAGTTCAAGTTATCTTCTATTTCTTATTATAACCTTAGTGTGTTTCTATGCTTAATACATGTCTATATGATTCCACGTAGTAATAATAAATAAACTAAGTCAACTTCAGCAATGTGAAACCTTGTGTGATTCAATTGTGACCCTGTTTAGTTCTATCTATAATTTAAGTGTTCCTGCTCTTGTTGTAATTGTTTAATTACTGGTACCCATGTTTGAACCAATCTGCTGAAATGTGGTTATGTTCTGTTTGTAGTCTTATAACTTATTTCTATTCACTTCTAAAAATCAAACTGCTTTTCTAAAATTATCCCCTACCCTTATATACTATTTTCAAAGTTCTACTCTTAGTTAGCTAGGGTCCCACCACCCCCAGTGTGAGCACTACCTAGGGTGCATATGACTCCTCCGAACTGTAACACAGTGGGCTGGTCTTCCAATCATTTACAACTTTTTCTCTGAGAAAGGTTCTGGTGTGAGCATTGCCCGGGATCTCTAAGGCCCTTGGGAACTTTGACACACCAGAAACCCATTTGTGTATTGTGGATGGACTACATGTACTTCAGACTTTCTTTCTTGAAGGCCTGGCTTCCGGGTTGATGTTGGGCCTGCTAAGACTCCCTATAGTGTCATGAGTAGATTTATGTAATTCATTCATATTGGTTTGTAATAATGTAATAATCCTTGTAAAAATAGATATGGTGGTATTAGTAAAAACTGGGGAGGGATTGTTATATATCTATGTCAGGTTCGGGTAGAAATCATGCCTATAGGTTGTTGTGGCGATTCTTTATGTGCATACCATTAGAAATCATTCCCATAGGATCATGTCTCACCGTTTGAAATCTGAAGTTTCATACTTTGCATCCTAGAAATCCTGTTTATAGGTCGTTTATCAATTCTGCATCAAGAACCCATGTTTTATGCATATTTTGAAATCTCACTGTGCATTAGAAATCATTTATATAGGATCCTCTTTGTGAATTATCGAACTTGTATGACATTTTGTTAACGTCTCTGCCCACTTAGATATCATGTCTATAGGAAAGAAAATATAAAAATCAGTTTTCTGCATTTAGATATCATGTCTATAGGAAGTAATACTTGTAATCAGTTCTAACGCTTAGAAATCATGTCAATGTGAGTTAACTAATTCTGCAAAAAATTAGAAAGCATGATTATAGTATCTAAACAAGATAAAAAGCATGTTTGTTGACACACCAGAAACCCATTTGTGTATTGTGGATGGACTACATGTACTTCAGACTTGCTTTCACGAAGGCCTGGTTTCCGGGTTGATGTTGGGTATGCTAAGACTCCCTATAGTGTAATGAATAGATTTATGTAATTCATTCATATTGGTCTATAATAATGTAATAATCCTTGTAAAAATAAATATGGGGGTATTAGTAAAAACTGGGGAAGGATTGTTATATATCTTTGTCAGGTTCGGGTAGAAATCATGCCTATAGGTTGTTGTGGCGATTCTTTATGTGCATACCATTAGAAATCATTACCATAGGATCATGTCTCACCATTTGAAATCTGATGTTTCATACTTTGCATCCTAGAAATCCTGTTTATGGGTCGTTTATCAATTCTGCATCAAGAACCCATGTTTTATGCATATTTTGAAATCTCACTGTGCAATAGAAATCATTTACATAGGATCCTCTTTGTGAATTATCGAACTTGTATGACATTCTGTTAACGTCTCTTCCCACTTAGATATCATGTCTATAGGAAAGAAAATATAAAAATCAGTTTTCTGCATTTAGATATCATGTCTATAGGAAGTAATACTTGTAATCAGTTCTAACGCTTAGAAATCATTTCTATATGAGTTAACTAATTCTGCAAAAAATTAGAAAGCATGATTATAAGATCTAAATAAGATAAAAAGCATGTCTGTTAAAATCAGCAACTCGTTTATGAACTATGTTATAGGTCTATAAATAACAGTTGTAGTTACCATGCCTATAGGATTCTGTTCTGGTTATCACTTGGACAAACTTATAGGAATTCTGGGGCTGCAAAGAACTGTGATTTAGTACTGCTTGAAGTTTTCCCAGATTCAGAGTTTATGACAAAATCAGTAGGCAAACTGATAGGAATCGCTGCTCGCTTTAATAAGGCTATTATATATTCTATTCATGCTCATCTAGATATCATGCCTATAGGATCTTAAATCATTAAAGATTGTTTGTTTGAATAGCGTGCATTTGTGTTGTTTACTTGTGGAGGTTAACATGAGCCCCTATTTGCTCTTTATGTGACAGTCCTACTTGACTTTTGTTTGTCGCTTAGTTTTCTCATTTTTTAGCAATCTAGGTCAGTCTAAAACCACCTTAAATAGAGGTCCTAAACACCTCCAGGACCATAGGTAAGGAGCGGGTAGTGCACGCATAAGGTACGCACTAGAAGCTATTAGAACGCTTAAGTAACAACTGAAAAATAGTAAGTGGGTAGTAAAGGAGATGATGACCTGTGCACTAATACTATGTGTAGCACCCCGACCTGGGGAAAGTAACCAATTATTGCATGGAAATGATCTTATAGGCTAAAAAATGTAGGACCCCTTTAATTCATATTTTAAAGTAAGTATATATTTGTTTTAAATTGTTTAACTTTCTTTTAAAGACTAATTCTCTTAATTTAGTTTGGCCGGGACCCACCATTATGGACCTCGAGGGGTGCCTAACACCTTCCCTTCAAGGTAATTTCGAGCCCTTACCCAAATCTCTGGTGACATAAACTAGTTTCATGAGTTATTTTCCTTAGGTGGCCTAATGCACCTTAATCCGTTAGGTGGCGACTCTCCAAATCCCATACCCCATCCCAAAAGAAAGGGAGTTGTCCCAGAAATGTCAAAAATCGGACTCCGCGAGGAAAAAGGGGGTGCGACAACACACTCCTACGACCTTTCGTACCAGGTAACAAGTCTGTACATCCATACCACCGGACGCACTAGCGCTGCAAAGCAAATCAAGAATCCATAACCAGGATGCAAATCCCCTTTCAAGAAACACCGATCTCAGGTGACGCTAAAGACAATACCAGCTTACTCTAAACATTCAGATCACTTTGCTGCTCATCTGAGCTCGTGACATCCCTGTTAACACCGAACAACAAATCTTGAATCCTCAACTTCTGAATTTCCTACCGCTCACTGCACTAAACATGCCAATATGCGATCATACATGAATCTCATCATAACTCTTGAACCACTAATAGAGTAAACACTTCATCATATAGAAAATTTTAATTAACTCATTCCAAGAGAACCATAACAACACGCGAATGAATTTCATAACTGAAGAATATACAAATCCTCAAGTAGTGGTCTAAACCACCATAACCCTTCCGGGATCCGCCTACACATAACAGGCTAAAATACTTGGATATTTCCAAATAAAATCGATTATGGCAGTCGTCAAGCCTCGCACGTACCTTCACAAATCACATGCATAACTCTATTACGCTAAAGGAACTGATCACCGCCACCATTATGCCAATGCAGCCATAGATAACCAATCTAAATTCTTCTAATTCGTCATTAACTTGCCTTAGAGATAATAATAGCTCCACTCCTTACATCACAAACCTAAACCCGCACTCGTCTTGAGTGACCCCATTCCACGAGACCACATTGTCTCCAAATCCATGAACCGATTCATACCCACCTTGCACGCACATTCGCATCGTCAACTAGTACACCCATTCTGATAATTCCCTCACGAACTGGAAGTCATTTTCTCCTTCTTCTTCCTAATTCTACTTTACAAGTCGAAAATATCATAGATCATTCCGTGCCTCTTATCATAATCTGCTACATAAGCTCGATTCTTAACCATACCGTGGGTTTGAAATCCTTAGGCACCACATTTTAACTTTTGAATCCACTAGGACCGTTATTGAGAGTCACCCACTCTGGCTTGGCTAAGAATATAATCACTCCATGGCTCTGCTGACCCATGAACACCCATCTCAATGACGCACCCGATTGAATCGCTTCCTTTGTAAATCACCTATATACGAAGCATAAGTCATGAATCTTCCCAAGGCTCGAATACGAGTCGATAAAGCCAACTATAGCACACCCCTATAAATTCCTTTGCTCAAATTACCACTTATGTTTTCTTCCCTTAGCTGTAATAACCCACCAATATGCCGATAACTAGAATTTTCATGAGCAGATAACCACGCAATCCAATCGAAGGTGGTGGGACTCTCCCACTTATCTTGAAGCTACTATTACTCAACTCTGGAACTCACCAAGATTCTTTCTTCATTGTTGACCTGATCTTGCATAATCAACTCGCCAAATTCCTCGAAATTCTTCTGTTTGACCTCTCATGAACACTCTGAATGACTAACCACATTCACATATTCGACCTCTTACCAGATAGCCATTAGAATTCTTCGGAGAATCTGCATCAACACCACGCGATCGCTAATCTGCTCACATGAGATAACCCACATGTGGAACTACCTGCCGGCAGCTTCCAACGACGTTGCGCTAAGTACAATTACTACAAAATTTATAACCCACCCTGAGCCCGTGCTCATTTACCAGTTGAACAAGTCTGTTCACTCCTCATGGACATCAACTAAAGGTGAGACAATACATTCCAATCCAAGTTCATGTTGTATCCTTCTTCACATCAAGCCCTCATTTCCGTCATATCTAACCTTCCTCCGCATAGCAACCATTATTCCAAAATTACGCTTGTAGACCTAGTCAGTGTCCACGATGAATCCCAAATCACTCTAACTTTCCTCAAGGCGTGCAACTATCCTTCCACATAACCCATATGCTACCCTTCCACTCTCCCACTTTGGTCAAACACTCTCATTTAAGCAACTATTCGACTTCTTCCCCTTACACCTGACCTTCTATAAATTTACCACCGCAAGACATCTCCCACATGTCCTTCCTCATCCTTCGTTGTCCAGTTGTTGCCTTAATTCAAAATCCATCTCTATAGGAAACTCCATCAAGCCAACCAGAACACTCCTAGTCCAGTTGCCTTTCCGCCGCTGGAAATAAAATACTTAATCTCTGAATCTTGCACCGAGGAAACATCATTCCAAGTCATTCACTGCTTCGATGCATGGACAAGCATCCTACCATTACACCGCACTAGGTAATAGCAACGCACGAATGGTCATAAAAATCAATTCCAAATCTCAAAACTTTAGGTAATACTGATACTGAGCTGAAATGATAGAATGGCCTTCCGCAAGGCGACGACCATAGCCTAATCGAATACATAGGGAGAAACATCTTGCACCCCATCTGTACCACCACTACAATTCCATAATTCCCTATTTATAACAAGCACTTTGCGTCGCATAAGATTGAATTGCAAATAACCAAAGGCACTTTGCGTCGCACGATGAGGAATCAAGAAGGGGAGTGCTCCTAATAGCCATGTAGCCTCTTGAAGATAAGTACAGACGTCTCTGTACCGATTCGCAAGACTCTACTAGACTTGCTCATGACTCGTGAGACCTAAGTGAACCTAGTGCTCTGATACCATGTTGTCACGACCCAAAATCCATTAAAGGCCTTGATGGCACCGGACACCACTATAAGGAAAGCCAACACTAAATAGTTAATTAAGTTACTCATTTTAATATTTTTGAAATCATTTCTTTTCCTTACATTTATCAATGAATAATGAACTTTAACGAGTAAATAATAATGTCTTTAACCACTTTCCAATACTAACTAATCCCATATACATCCCAGAACCTGGTGTCACAAGTACATGAGCAATTTCTAGAAAATCAAATGTAATACAATAACCGTCCGGAATACAATTGGACAATAGAGAAAATAACATTCAATACTCTGAAGGAGACTCTCCTGACTGCGGTCGTCTCGAGAGGTGCAGGTCACCTAAGTCTCCGTATCAACCATGCCGATGCGCCAAACTAGTCCACTAGACATACATGTGCATGTGCAACAAAATGCATAATATGAGTACAAAAATAACGTGTACCCAGTAAGTATCCTGCCTAACCTCGAAGAGGTAGTGACGAGAGGTCTATTTCGATGCTTACTAGTGGTCCAAATATTGAAGTACCAAAATGTGCACAAGTATGAATTTTATAAGGTAATTTCAAACTCGATAAACAGGAAGCAGGTAAAAAATTTCTTTAATAATAAGAGATTTTCCAAAAGCTCATATTTCATCATTCAATAATTCATCTCTGGCCAAGGAAAAAATATCATTACTCATAAATTTACAAGGCAGAAATACTAGCATGCGCAAATCATGCCGAGGAAGTATGGCCCGGTCCAACAAAATTATAAAATGTGCACTGCCGAAGGGTCGAACTACGCGAACCATAGATGCATCTATTAACCTGTCGAGGCGAACGACCCACTCCATGAGAGTAGTGGAAAGGATCACCCCGCTCGCGGAATATAATTTTGAAGCGGTTACATATAAATAAAGAGTTACCCCGCTCGCGAATCATACATGCGACGCAGGTACTCATAGATACACACATTCAAACAGTCAATCAAGACTTCATCATGAAAACAATTACGCAGCAAATTTACAAATTTCTCCTTGAAAGGTTAAGAAAATAATGTCTAATTTTTGAAATTCATTTGCCAAGTTCGATATGATTCAAACATCTTAAATTGACAATAAAGTTACATGTACGGAAACTAAGCATGCTTTTGGATCCTAGACTACCCGGACTTAAGCATTATAATAGCTACGCACGGACTCTCGTCACCTCGTGCATATGTAACCCCCCACAAACAATTATTTCACCTATGGGGACAATTCCCTCTTACAAGGTTAGATGGGAGACTTACCTCGCTCCGAAGTTCCATAACCGGCTTCCAAGCCCTTCCGGTGACTCAAATTGATGCATAACGCTCCAAAGCTAGCTAATAATTATGCAAACCATTAATATATGCTCAAATACCCATTATAATCAAATTTATAACGATACCTAACCCCGATCGAAAAGTCAATAAAATCACCCTCGAGCCCACGTGCCCGGATTCCGAAATTTTTCGGAGATAATGATCACCCATAACTTTATGAACCCAAATATATAATTTACTCTCAATTTCATGCCCAAAGTCGTGGTCAAAATCCAAGAATACCAAATTCCTAAGTTTTCCTCAAAATCCCAAATTTCTACAGATTTCCGTACTAAATCTATATATAAACCTTGTATTTAACTCAAAACTAGTGGAAACCACTTACCTAATGCTTGGTGATGAAAATAGCACTCCAAAGTAGCTCCAAAATTGGATCCCATGGAGGAAATGATCCCAGCCCCCGCCCTTTAAAAGATACTGCCCAGCGATTCTTCGTACACGTGGTTCTGCATGTGTGTCCCCCACTACCGCTTCTGCGGTCGTTCACCAGGCCCTCACTCCGCTTATGTGGCTCCATGCACGCAGGTGCGGTCCAGCTTTTGCGGATCTTGGCTGCATCTGTGGCCCACGCCTCCCCAGCAAAATTCCACATCTGCGAGTCTATTCCCGCTCCTGTGGAGCTGCACCTACAGACCTCTTCCCGCAGGTGCAATCACACCAGATGCTCAGTTGTTTCACTCCTTCCTCGAAGTCCAATTTTTATTTGTTAACCACCCGAAATTCACCCGGGGCACCCGGTCCAATTACACCAACCTGCTCCAAAATATAATGCGAACCTGCTCGTGGCCTCAATTCACATCAAACAATGCTGAAACCATGAATCGCACTCAAATTCAAGCTTTATGAACTTTAGAACTTTCAACTTTAAGATTCGATGTCGAAACCTATCAATTCATGTCTGATTGACCCCATATATTGCACACAAGTCACATTTGACATTATAAACCTACTCCAACTTCCGAAATTCGAATCTGACCCCGATATTAATAAGTCCACTTCCGGTCAAACTTTTCAAAAACCTTCAAATTTCTAACTTTAGCCAAATGACTCCAAAATGACCTACGGACCTATGAATTCACTTTTGATCGCGCTCCCAATACTAGAATCACCATATGGAGTTATTCCAAGACTCGGAATCCCAAACATACATCGATAATATTGAAAATACACCTCAACCCAAATTTATTAATTCTTCCATAATGCCAACTTCCACAATATACGCTGAAATTCCCCCGGGTAATCCAAAACCCGATTCGAACATACAACCAAGTCCAAAATCATCATACAAACCTTTTGGAACCTTCAAATCCTGATTCCAAGGTCGTTTACTCAAAAATCCAACCTAAGTCAATTCTTCCAACTTAAAGCTTCTGAAACGAGAATTCTCTTTTCGAATTAACTCCAAAACTCCCCGAATTCAATTCCCACCATGAGTACAATTCATAATACCTGAGGTGAAGCTGCTCATGGCCTCAAACTGGTGAACGACGCACTAGAGCTAAAAAATGACCGGTCGGGTCATTACACGAACTCCTTAATCATCTCGTTGTCTCTTTTCTTGACTTTGAAAAGGTCTGATTTTCTCATCTCGACCTTGATAGTGCCGTAATGGGCTTGAACGAAGGCATCTGCAAGAATAGAAAATAAATCGATAGAATTCAGATGTAAGTTATGGTACCATATAATTTCCCCTTTCAATAAGGTTTTCCCAAATTTCTTCAATAATACCGACTTGATCTCACCGTTTTCTTGGTCATTGCGTTTTATTGCGCACATATAGGAAGTTACATGCTCGTTCGGATTTGTGGTCCCGTTCTATATGGGAATATAAGGCATTCAAATTCTTTTCAAAATTAGTTTCGGTGCACACTCGGGGGGAAGGGTTTCTGAATGAAATTCTTGGAATACGCCCCTTTTAATATTAGAGGCGCTATTGGGATCTGATTGACCCTCAAATTGTATGTTTCCACCTTCTTGTCATCACCTCTATCTTCTTTTCAGCAGGCTTCACCCGCTTCGTTAGCGCTTCAAGAATTTTCATCAACTCGAAAGTTTCTCGGGGTCCGAATGATAAGTTGGTATTTTACCAACTTATCTCCTCTTAATACTTAATCTTTTGTATAATTTTGTTGAGAAACTAAGAAATTTATCGAGGTTTATTGGAATATTTCAGGTATCAAGTGAGTTAGAGGTGATGGTGAAGAAATAAGGTGAAAACAAGTCAAAAAGATGATAAAATAGACAGTAGAAGTCTGCCCAGTGATTTACCCTTCACGAACACGAAGGTCAAAGGCGAGGAGCTTCAGAAGCTAAACCACCGCGAAAGCGAAGCACCAGAAGCTGAACCCATCGTGAACGCGTAGAGACAACCGCGAACGTGAAGGTTGAAGAAGTATACCTTCGCATACGCGGTGCTTAGGTCGCCAACGGATAGTATGTTTTCTGTGCAGAAACTGGGCAGAACTGGAATTTCACATTTTTAATCCCCAAACCATTTAAAACACGACCTAGCCTATTGGAAAATCATCTTTGGCAATCTTTTGGCTTATTTTCAGTAGATACACTAGAGAGGAACAAGTTTTGGAGGCTAGGGTTTGCACACACACTTAGGTTTTGAAGATTTGAAGCTTGTGGTTAAGGATTTCTTACCCATTTATGTTTATTTCTTCATTTCCTTTCTTTGTATTGAATATTTAAGTGTTTAGTATTTATTTCCAACACTCAATCTTGTTTATGGAAATATTCATGTTTAAAGCGTGGATTAAACACCTTGTTGTGCCTATGTATTGAATGATTTTTCATCTTTTATGAAGTGAGTTATCATTTCTTTAATTATTCTTGTTATTTAATGTTTCCAAAGGGATTAGCTAACCCTAGGACTAGTCCATTAACTCGAAATTAATTTTGGGAAAGATAATTTGGGGTTGGGAAAGATTAATTAACAAGAACTTGAGGCTTTAACCCTCATTTTATAGATTCTACCTAGGAATATGGTTGAACTACTTATAGCCATATCCAGGTGTGCTTAATATCTTAATTGGTTTAGGAATAATTCAATTAGGAAGTCTTGTTAGTCTTTGAAAAAAGCTAATTAAGAATTACTATCTGTGGCTAATTAACATAAACTCGCTCATATTTGTAAAATCGTGAAATACATTGGATCGTTACTTGAGTGTAATTCCCGATGCGTCCATACTTGTAGCCATTGATCATTTTACATGATCTCTAGGTTAGTTTACATTTTCGCATTTAGGTATAAATATTTTCTAAACCAAATTCTAAGAGCTTGGCGTTGCATGATAAGTGATAATTCTCTTACATTCCTAATCGCCTACATATTGTTCTCTGTGGGATTCGACCCCAACCTAGTTGGGTTATTTTATTTGACAATCGACCACTTACACCATCTTAAAGTGTAATTTAAGCGTATCAACTTTTCTCCCTGTTTCCAGGGAACAGTTGGCGTAATTTAGGTTGTTTGAGAAATAAGCATAAGTGTTTTGGTCCAATTTTATGAATATTTGTGTAATTATTTTTCTTACCTTGGTCTATTTTTCTTATTTTTTACTTGTTTAGTTTCTTGATTTTTGAAAAAAAATGGCATCATATAATGAAAATTGGTCGGATGGTAGTTATTCATACTTTGATGACCCTTATCCATATTGTGGAGAACGACACTCGTGGCAAAATTGTTTAAATCCTCCCGGGGGTGGATTGTGCGCACAATCTCAAACCCATGAGTGGAGTATTTGTTATAGGTGTGGTTTCCAAACTGGTCATTGGTAGGATTATGATTATTTGTCCGTCCCTTCCCCTAGCCCCCATATAATGATTCTACTTTTTGTGATAAAAATTTTAGGGATGAGGAAGTGGAAGAAATTGAGCATGGCCGAAGTGGAGAGTTCAAGCTCATGTTGGAGTGCTTACTTGATGAAGGAAACAAAGAGCTAAATGCTTTGGAGGAGCTTTTGGAGAATAGTCTCCAAAATGAATTGGCACTTGAAAGGTTGCACTCACAAATGGATGAAATGATTGAAGCCTTAAGGGTTCAAAAAACCTCATAAATGAGTGATAGCCAAGAACCTTCCTTGGAGGTTGAAATTGAAAATCCTTCCTTGGTCTTGATCAAAACCAAGAATAACTCTCAAATGCTAAAAATAAGAGGATGATGCACATGTTGGAGGTCATTCTTGAAAATGAGGAAAAACACTACTTTGCACTCGAGGACTTGGAGTATGATGTGACTCAAAATAATGAGCATATCCGCACTTTGGAGGATCAAATAAAATCACTAATGGAGGCTCATTATGCCTTTCAATTTGAAAGTGTGGAAGGAAGCCAAGAGGAGTCCAATTCCGAGGAAGAAAGTGAGCTTTACTTTGAGGAATAAAGATTTGAACGTCCGCCAACCGACTCCATGAGTTTTTTTTATGCCAAGAAAAATATGGAATTAGAGTCAACCAGGGTGATTGAAAATATTGTTGAAATTTACTCTAATCCGGGGGAAAAAGAGGATGTCAAAATCCGGGAAAGAGGATGTCAAAATCCGGGAAAAACTGCAAGTTGGAGGTTTGAAGTCACATTCCAAGCATTTTTCAATATTGGAATTGTGTGGTGATATAGAATTTGAACTACACAAATCAATGAAGGCTTGCAAGGGGGAAACACTCATACCATACATTCTACAATTTGAGGAAACAAGAAAGCAAAATGACATACCTCACATAAAAGTCAAGAAGTGCAAAATGAAGAAATCAATGCTTGGCTCGGTCATCGACTTAGCACCCCAATCGCTCGTGGTCACAATCTTGATTCCAAGCTAGGTGCCCAATTCATATAATCCAAGTGGCAAGAAAAGTGGTAAAGTTGACTTGTGTTGTTCCACGACGTTAAATGCCGCGTTAGGTGGGAGGCAACCCATCGTTTTAAAATTTTTTGATCGTTTTTGAAATTTTCTTTTTTAGAATATCTTAGTATATTATTTGAACTAATCTGCCAAGTTTCACATTTTTTGGAGTTGTTTTGAGCAATTTGTGTAATCCGGACATCCCAAACCAGTAGTTGTAGCTGTTGGAATAGTGCATAAAATAAATACCCTATGCGTTCACGAAAGTTTACCACGTTCGTGACCATTGACTAGTTTTTAAACTACGTGTTCACGTGTACCACACCGCGTTCACGTCTTTGAGTCAGGTCAATACTTCGTAGACGCACCCTGCCCTCGCGAAGGCGTAGGGTCGGGTAAGTTTAATTCACTGAAATTTCTCTGGAACGGGCATTTTCCCTCTCTGCTCAGAAACAGTCGAATTTTTCCTCCTTTAGGTCCCAAAAATTCAAATCGTTCTTTATCTTCAAGTTAGTGCAATTTTCCATTTCCTCTTGAAAGGTATGTAATTTCATCTCTTGTCTCTCAACTCCTCCTTCTCTCTTTGTGTAAAACGATGGAAGAACAACCATTCTTTTTCTTTTATGCCTAGGGTTCAAGTTGAGTTTTAATTTTAAATCTTGAGTGTGAAATTTGTTGTGCTTGCTGGGTGAGGTTGGTTGAGTGATTTTGTGTGTATATCATGGAAATATTTTGGGCAATATGTGTGGTGTAGCTGTAAAAAGAAATGGAGAAGAAAAAATTGCCCATGCACTGTTTGATGAAATGCCCCAAAGGAAACCTATTCTGGGCAGTGAAGATGGCATTCGCGAACGCGGTGGTCTGCCCGCAAACGCATAGGCCAAAAATCTAGGAACACAAAAAATGGCCTTCGCGAACGCGGTACTCTGGATGCGAACACGAAGGCATATTTCTGGGCAAAAACTTTTACATTTCGCGAACGCCCTGGTTCTGATGCGAATGCGAAGAGTAAATCACTGGCAGTCCCTTTTTGGCAAAAAACAGTAGCTTCGCACAGCTCTGCCCGGGACCTTTTTCGCCCATTTCTTTGGCCTAAATACTTTCTAATACATTGTTTTAAGTGTCTATATGAGCTTTTAACATTGTTGATCTATTTTGTAGGTATTTTGGGCATAAAATGGATCCGGAGCAATATGAAATTGAGCCCGAACATGTCCCCCAAGTGCAACATGAAGAACCATTTGACCATGACCGATTTCTATCTGCAGAATGTGAGCGCAAATATGATGAACTTCTGTAAAAAACAATTTTCAGGGAAAGAGGCATCAACCTGGACAAGGTTGAAGCTAAGATGCCGGGTTTTACTCAAGGTTGGTAGAGAGCGGGTGGATGTGTATTGCTCCGCAACCAGATGTGGCCAACCACACAATAGTGATGGAATCTTATGTTAACGCCTTGATGACCGACTTTCAAAGAACATTGGTTACTACTGTGCGGGGTGTGCAGGTCCATTTTACCCTGGAGCTGATCAATGACATTTATGGCCTCCCCAATTGTCACGACCCCAAATCCTAACTGGACTTGTTGGCACCTATCGTGGAACTAGGCTAGCCACTATCACGTAACTACACATTTATTTTAATATAATTTCTCAAAAATTATAATAATAAGCATAAAAATATGTCTTTAACCAAGCATGATATAATCTAACAGTCTAAACTATTCCCCACAACTGGAGTCAACTAATCATGAGCATCTAAGAATAATACTAACACTGCTAATGTCATAATACATTGTCTGAGAACAAAATACTAAATACTAATGAAGGAAGGGAGATGGAGAAGTTGTGGACGTTGGACAGCTACCTCGAAATCCCAAAGCTGACGATGAATGATCTCAAATGGCTACTAATCAGAACCAGTACCTAGATCTCCACACAGAGGTGTAGGGTGTAATGATGAGTACGCCAACTAAGTAGTAATGAAAATGAATCAAGTCTGAAGATAAGAAAACACACAACACAGAACACCAATCCACATATAGTAAGATAATGAGTATTAATACAGTATACATTTAATACATAAATTGAAAACCGATTTTGATAAAAAGAACCCTTTGAGAAAGTATACTTTCTAGTATTTCTCAGTAAAATTCCAAAAATATCAGTATAAAAGATGAAATGAATCATAATCAAAACTCAGCAAAATATCATTATAAATCCGCCCCTCGGGCCAAATCATCACTTGTAAATAAATCACCCAGCACCTCACCATCACTCAGTAACAGTCACTCAGCACCTCACAGTCACTCATGCCTCCTAATCACTCGTCACTCGACACTCGGCACTCGCACTCAGTAGGTGGGCAATTACCTTGATTTCTTGGTTAATTGATTCCGAGTTACCTATTACTTAACAAACCTAGATTCTTTCCTTATTTAGTATGGCGCTAACTTTATTTACCTTATATGGCTATGTGTCTTTACCATTTGAATTCTAAATCCCATAATTTAAGGAAACCGTGTATTTTTTTCACACTGATTTGATTATGCCTTCTCTTATTACCATGCATCTATGATTCTTCCCTTATTTTAATCACATGTTTTTAACTATAAGTACTCATGATCTTTCATTAAACAAGACGAACAATACACTATTCTAAGCTTTCTCTTACATACACTGACTTGTGGTTAAAAACTCTCTTCCTTACAAAAAGTTCTCTGCTCTACTACTCTTCCTTGCTCTTGGTTTCTGTTAGCCGGCTACAAGCCAAGGCTAACCATTGTGCTCTTGTCTTGCTCTCTCATTGTGCTTGCTTTCCTCTTCACTGGTATGTCTTATTTTAAATTAAAGGCTTCATCAACAACATGATTCTCTACTTGTTTCAGTTCTTATTGTCCTTAGTTTGCTTTTATTTATGGTTATTCTGTGAAACCTATAATTAGAATACACTTATCATGCTATTGTCTCCCTTGTCATGTGTGTTTTGTGCATATTTATTAGTTGTTTTCATAATTATGTTGTACCCCAATCCCTTGACCCTCTCTATGTGACTCCTTTATGGTTGGTTTATGGCTATGACAGAGTAAGTAATCTCTGATCATGCCCAAACCATTCCTATATCTTTCCCTGGATTGTTTACCATTATATGTTCTACCTATTCCCATCCCCCATTACCACAACTTGTAATATAATGTTATGTGTTTTGGCTGTGCATCTTTGATGTTGTGTGAGATTGTTATTTACTCATCTCTTTTCAAAAATTGTTTTTCTCAAACAAACTCTCTGGTTTATGAACTCTCCTTCAAAACTCCTCTTCTTTTCAAACTCACCTCTTGACACTTCACTTTACTCCTAGACTCCTAGGTTCCACTCCCTCAGTGTAAGCATTGCTTAGGGAACCCATGAGTTCCCTCTGAACATTGATACATTGAGGCTGGTAATTCCACACTGCACTTGTTCAACTTTGGTAATTATATCTCGGTACTGGTATTGTCAAGGGACCCCACGAGGACCCTAGGGATCTTTGCCGCACCCAGACCATGTAAGGCTGTGAAATCGGAAGGATTGAGATTGGGAGATATGGGCCTGATTGAAGGCTCTCTATAGAAATACCTTCTTATTTTCCCTCTCAGTAATGCAATTCATTATTCTTGACCTGTAATAATCTGTAAACGAATGCTTGGGGTTGGATAGTGAATATGGGAGGGGACTATGCATGTTTAATATAGTTATGGGAAGAAATCACGATCTTTGGATACACTTTACCTATGTGTGAAATAGTATAATTCTTAGGACATGCATACCATGCATTTGAAACCATGTTTAGGTTGTTTACTTCAGTATCTCTACTATACTCCTCTTTACTTTAGAAATCATGTTCATAGCTAATAACTATAATAAAATATGTCGTAATAATACTGCTTCTGCATCTGCATCTAGAAATTATGCTTCAGGACTCATAATCAATATGTTCATAATCAGTATATATATACGGACGCCTAGGGAAACCTTAGGCCTAATACTTATTAAAACTAAAATCAACTGTTTTATGTCTTGCCTGTATTAAAAGATGTCTTTAAAACTAATCAGTCTCTCCTGAAAACTTTAGAACCTTGCTGTTTGTCATTACTTTTACTCCTGCAATTGATGGATTTTCAAACGATTCTCGTTTCCCGAAGTTCATGCAAATCATTTTGTTTTATGTCTTGGCTGTATTAAAAGCGATCTTTAAAACTAATCAGTCTCTTCTGAAATCCCTAGAACCTTGTTGTTTGTCATTACTTTTACTCCTGCAATTGATGGATTTTCAAAACGATTCTCCTTTCTCGAAGTTCATGCAAGTTAGTGTGTTTTTCCTAAACTCTTGCTCTACTTTTAAATTACTGGTTCTTGAAATGGTGCACTCATTCTCCTTTTACTAAAACTCCTTTAAAGTATTGATTCTTTCTTTATTTCAAAGTGAGTCACTCCTATTGGAAATTACTCTGCTTTATTTAAAATTTCACTTTACTTCTGATTACTGGTTTTCTAAAGTTATTCATCCATTTTCTTACTGAAAACTTCATCGCTGTTAAATCCTGCTACTGTCTTTAAATTACTGGATTTCCAATCAATTTCTCTTCTCAAAACTATTATGTCCTTTTAAATTCCCTGCTTTATCAATCCTTTGTAAACTTCTGAAACCTACTATTTTCCACTCAAATCTCCTACTTTAAGTTCTGATTATGAGATCCTTTTTGTGTTTGAGACGTGCTATTTACGTGTTTACTTGTGGAGGGATCTATGAGCCTTTTATCTTCCCTTACGTGTTCCCCGTATTTGTAGTCCTAATTGTTTGATATGTCGCTTAGGATTTTGTCATTTTAAACCTAGGGGGTTCAGCTTAGTACTCACCTTGTAGGATAGTAGTCCTAAACACCCTCCGGAACATATAGAATGGGATGGGTAATAGCACGTAGTAAGCCTTCATGACCAACACGCGCTTCTTTAAATAACCTCTACGGGGTGGGAAGGGTAGAATACAGATATGATGACCGGTGCGCTAATACCACGTGTAGCCCCTCTTCGAGGAGTGATTACCGGGTATTGCATTGAAGTGATCCATATTACTTTAAACCTAGTATAGTTCTTTTCAAATGTTTTACTCTAATGTTTTCCCGAAAACCCTTCAAAGATTTTCATACTTGCTTGAAATCACCTCTTTTATGAACCTTACTTGCTATTTGTTTACTGTCCAAATTAACAAAACTTCTTGGCTGGGACCCACAGCTGTGGATCTTGATGGGTGCCTAACACCTTCCCCTTAGGATAACTTCAAGCCATTACCCAATCTCCAGTAATGCAAACTAGTTCATGAGTTATCTACTCTAGGTGCCCTAACGCACCAAAAAATCGTTAGGTGGCGACTCTTCATTAAACCTCTTCCTTTAAGGATTTGTCCATAATGTCATGAACTCGATCTCTCCGCACCTGACCCGTGCGAGAAAAAAGGGGGTGCGACAACATTGCGACTCTGCTAGGGATATTCCCTAGGCTTACACCATTACAGGTTGTCTTGTGAATTTGGACCTTTCGACTTCTGTTTGAATGTTTATGCCATTTCCTATTCCTGTTATATGCTGTTAACTGTTTAATTTCGCAAGTATTTATTTCGCCTGAACAAAACTGACGTATCTTCATGTTTTCTTTGTAACTTCTTTCAATTATAGCTACCGTATTTCCTTTCTTTACCGCTTTCCTCAATGTGAAAATACATGCCTACTTGTTTAAATGTTATCTATTGCATATCATGCTCCGCATTCATATTCCACTCGTGCCAAACAAAATCTTTTAGCAACGCTTACAATGAGTGGTTGCGCTATTCTAATATTACTACCCCTAAATCAGAAAGGTGTATTTGCGGTTAAACTAGTCGATCAGCGGTGCAGTCGACAGTTCTGTGCCTTCCCCCTTGAGTTGTCCGCTCAAGGGTACCGGTTTAAAACCCCATAGAAACCTTACCCTATTATATGTTGCATGCATCATGGTCAAACCTAGCCAGGATAACTTGTTGTCCGCACAACAGCCTTTAAGATAGCCTTGTCCAAAGTCCATTGGGTTTCCTTGGAACCCAAATGAACCCCTTCACGTTCTGTGCATTTATTTGGAGAATTAAATGCTCATACTAATTATTGATGTTAAATAGTCGAGTTTGGTGGGGGTAAGGGCCTAACTTGTTTGTTTTGCAGAAATGAGGCACGAGGTCCCCAGATTCGGCATGGTCACCAATATCCACCCCATGTTACTAAACTGGTGGGAGGATCTTCACTCCAGTGACAGAACAGTAGTTAGAAAAAACTTGGGCAACCTGCCCTCACTTCTGGACATTCAGCCTAACAACATGATGATAGAAGCTGCTACCCTGTTCTGGGACTGTGATCGGTCGGTCTTTCGCTTTGGAAACAATGAAATGACACCATTGCTAGAGGAAATAGGAGGCTTAGCCAGTTTAGCTTGGGAGTCTCCAGGGTTATTGATGCCTGAAAATCAGACAGGCCGAGGTTTTCTCAAGATGATGGGACTAAAGAAAAATCCAGAATTGGTCTGCTTGGAAGACTCGTACATCCCCTTTGACTATTTGTACAAGAGGTATGGTCGTAGCCATTATTACCGCACTTATCAGGAAGAGTTCGCCCTTACTTCTCTAGGGCACATTCACCGTCGGGTATTCGTCTTTATAGTGTGCTTCTGGGGTCTGATGGTGTTCCCAACAAAGAAAGAAAGAATCCACACCAGGTTGGCTATGGTTACCAAGACTCTGATGGAAGGGGTTGACAAGCAGGACTTTAGTATCGTGCCAATGATCATTGCTGACATGTACTAAGCCTTGGAAAAGTGTCAACGAGGGGCAAAACATTTTGAAGGTTGCAATCTGTTACTCCAACTGTCGCTCACTGAGCATTTGTGAAAGGGCAAATACCGTCAGGACATCCATAGGAGAGTTTGGGATGATCATATTGTTTTCCATCATCCAAAGCGTATGAAATGTATCCCCTACATGTTTGCTCAGTCGGAAAATGCCAATGGATGGGCCGAGTTGCTAGGGAACTTGACCGAGGATCAGATTCAGTGGATGTTTGAGTGGTTCCTAACCGACGAGTTCATCATCCGAACTCGAGACACCCCATTCCTATTATTGATTGGTCTAAGAGGGACATATCCTTACGTCCCGATCCGAGTCATGATGTAGGCAGGAAGGAAGAAAGTGGTACCAAGGGTCGAGAATATGAGTCATCTCAGGGTAGATTTGCAAAACGACGGCACCCCTCATAAAAAGACACTATTGAACCCGACAGGTATCATGCTAGTTACTCTCCTTATTATCTGGGATGGTTGGAAGATAACTGGGGTGGAAGTATCGAGCCAGAGTTTGCTCAAGGCCACAGGGTCATAGATGAGAGGGCCAAGGCAACGACTAGACTCAACTAGTTGTGTAAGAGGCTCCGTGATTGTCAAGAAGATCATCAAAAAATACACGAGGCCAATAAGAAGCTGATAGAGGAATGGAAAGACATGGACATCACCTCCACCCAGAGGCTAGCACACTTGGAGCGAGGCATAGTCGACTTAGAGGAGAAGTTCGTTAGGAGGATCGAGACCTGTCAGAAGACCGAGGGAGCCGAAGGAGGAATTCTAGCCAGGACCTATTTGTTGCTGGGACTCCACGAGATGGGGACGCTGATCAAGGCGAGCAGAGATGCCGAGTCTGGGGAAGGTCCTTCTGGGACCAAGTAGTTAGGATTGTCTTTACTTTGCCTTATGATGTAATAAGGCCGTTGGCCATTAGTGACATTTTATTGTTTTTCGCATTCTTAGATTCGTGTTGGATTTGTCTATTTTATTATCAATAAAATGAGGCACTTAGCATCTTAAATTCTCCAAATCAATTTGTCTCTAGGCCTACCACGGGAAAAAAGAGGTCCCCAACTTAGGACACGCTTTACATTTCATCCTTACGTGTTTAAATATTGCATTATTTTTTTTTATGATCCTTGCTAACTTCAAATTTTTCGTTTTTATTTTTCTTTATTTATTATTCCCTTCCCCAAAGGTTGGTTCGTGCATTCTGGCATCATCCTCCTACCGCACAAGATGAAACGACCCTCCTCATACTCCTCCTTCTAGTCCTCCCAAAGGAAAAAAGCAAGGGTAAAACTAAGATGATAAAGGAAATCGGCGTCAGAAAAGACGACAGGGATGAACAGGTTGAGATCGCTGATGGTTGGGGTATTCAGGTTCTGCAAGAGGGTATGTCTCCACTGGAGAAGAAGCTGATGAAGTTCCAAGAGGAACTTGACCAAGTCAAGAATTTGGCTCACCTATCACTTTCCCTCAATGTTCCGGATGTCCACTTCCCAAATGCTCCAAACCACACTTCACCACAAAACACCCCTAAACAACTGAATCACCCCAAAGACCAAGTCCCGCCAGCACAATGCAATGCTTGTCACCATAACACCCCACCTCTCCAGGAACAGACAAAGGACCACTTCTAGGCTTACAATAATCCC
Source organism: Nicotiana knightiana (assembly GCA_005239525.1). Lineage (NCBI taxonomy): Eukaryota > Viridiplantae > Streptophyta > Magnoliopsida > Solanales > Solanaceae > Nicotiana > Nicotiana knightiana. The sequence goes on from ML378572.1 coordinate 64,549, forward strand.
ATTTATGTGGAAACCGTGTCTCATTCCACATCGCATACCCCTGAGTCTGACGAGAAGGATAGGCTCATCAGGTATTTGGCCAAGGAAATCAAGAAGTTGACCAATCGAGTTCAGGGCGTCAAAGAAGTTAGAGGGATTGAGGGGCTGAAATATTAAGATCTTTGCATACAACCTGATGTCGAACTGCCCGAGGGTACAAACCTCCTAAGTTCGAGATGTTCGATGGTACTTGTGATCCACGAGTCCATTTGAGAACTTACTGCGACAAATTGGTTGGCGTGGGAAAAGATGAAAGAATCTGCATGAAACTCTTCATGAGGAGTTTGAAAGGAGATGCACTGTCCTCGTACATCGGCCAGGATCCAAAGAAATGGACTAATTGGGTAAGCATGGAAATAGGCTTCATGGATCGATTCAGGTTCAACACGGAGAATGCTCTATATGTATTCTACATCAAGAATTTAAAGAAGAAGCCAACATAGACCTTTCGCGAGTATGCTACTCGTTGGAGGTCATAAGTTGCCAAGGTTAGGCTAGCCTTAGAAGAGGAGCAAATGAAGAAATTCTTTATACGAGCTCAGGATCCTCAATATTACGAACGCTTGATGATGGTCGAAGGTTACAAGTTCTCTGACATCATCAAATTGGGAGAGCGAATCGAAGAAGGCATCAAAAGCGGTATGGTTACCAACTTTGCAGCTTTATAGGATACTAATAAAGCTCTACAGTCTATTGGTGTGTCTAGAAAGAAGGATGTGGGAAGCGTGATGGTTGCACAACAAGCCAAGTCCCCACCCAAATACCAAGTATATCCAACACCCTCATTCACATACCAACCAGCTCCAAGTTACCAAGCACCCTCACCCACATATCAGCCTACCTCGCCTAGATAATCCCAACCAGCCCCCATTTACAACACCTACAATTCCCAACCTTCTCACTACCAATCACCACATGCTCGCCAAAACTTCCCAAGACCTCGCCCTAACTTTGACTGTCGCCCTCCAAAACAGTATACTGCCATAGCCGAGCCTATTGATAAACTATATGAAAGACTCAAAGTCGTCGGTTACGTCACACACATTCCTGCTGCCACCCCTGAGAACCCTTCTCAGTGGATCAACCCAAGAAAATCATGTGCCTACCACTCCGGCATGAAGGGACACACCATCGAGGAATGTCGTTCCTTGAAAGACAATATACAAACCCTTATAGACAACAAGATCATTGTAGCCAAGGATCCTGCTCCTAATGTTCGCAATAATCCGCTGCCAGACCATAAAGGTGGTGTCCATATGATTGAAGTAGATGATGATCGGGATCCTCAGGGATCAATTAGGCTGATTGCAGAGGGTGATCTAAAGAAGCCCGCAATTACTCTCAACCCAATTATGGTTCAGATGTAGCCATCTAGGGATGGTGAGGTAAACATGTCCATTCCACTTGAGTTTGAATCGAGACCGCCCGCAAAGGAAAATGCCCTAGTGCCGATCGAAGTTAAGTTTGTACGTCCACTCGATGTAGCAGTCTGACCACCTATAAAATATACTCCAGCGGGAATGAGGATGACCACACCTATTCCAGTGGCAATGTCAACAATGCCACCTTTTTACTCAAATGCCATCCCATGGGACTACACAGCTAAAGCAAGGAGAAAGGGTAAAAGCAAGTCTGAGGAAACCATTACTGCACAGGGTATGACCAGAACTCGCAGAGTTTACACCCCTAAACATTTGGCTGAATCTAGAAAGCAGGCCGCCAACCGTCATCCCACCATTGAGACAGGTTCAGACAATAATTGGAGAAAGATCCAAGCCAAAGAGTACTCAATCCTCGACCGGTTGAACAAGATCCCGCTCAGATATCTATCCTCTCTCTATTACAGAATTCTGAGACGCACAGGAGCGCCTTGCTGAGAGTGTTGAGTGAGGCATACGTACCAGACAATATCACAAGCGGGGAGATAGAAAACATGGTGGGCCAGGTTCCAAAAATCCACAAGATTACTTTCCATGAAGACGAGTTCCCGCCCGAGGGGTTAGGGCATAATAGAGAATTGCATATCACTGTGCAATGTGAGGATCATTTCATTACAAGGATCTTAATTGATGGAGGTCCTAGCCTCAACATTTATCCGCTGATCACACTTAAGAAATTAGGCAAAAGTATACACGATATAAAAGAAAGAGAGATCAATGTAAAGGCCTTCGATGGTTCGCAGAGGTCCACTATGGGAGAAATCGCCTTGTGCTTACAGATAGGACCAACCTGGTCCGATGTAGACTTCCAGGTGATAGACGTGCCCGCATCCTACAACATGCTGTTAGGGCGACCTTGGATATACGCCGTTGGGGACATGGCATCAACCCTACATCAAGCGTTGAACTTTGAATGGAATCATCAAGAGGTAGTCATTCATGGAGATGGTAGCAACCATAACTACGGTCGTCAGACTTTTTTGGTCACTAAGGAGAGAAGGAAGCTGGGTGAAGAAATCTACCATTACATTGAACGAGTTAACGCCATTGATAAGGATAAATGGTGGAACAGTAAGATCGAGAGCATCTTGAACGGGAAAGGATACGATCCAAGAAAAGGGCTTGGCAAAAATCTCCAGGGGATAACGAAGCCAATAACACTCAAGAAGCACGCTACCTCTTTCGGCTAAGGTATGAGTACACTTGGAAGGAATTCAAGGATTAGTCGCCACCATGGCGCAATCCCTACTACTCATTGGAGCAGCCAATACCTCACTTAGAACAAACTTTCCAGGCAGCTGATATCATCTACGGTATGGATGAAGAGTAAGTTTTAGCGGCAATGAGGGATTCATTTTTTGACGATGAAGACATGGACTGCTGTGTCATTCTTGAAGAGGGGGGAGGAAGGCCCTTCCATACAGGTTGTGAGCAGAGGATCATATCTCAAGAATTAGTCAGTCAGGACGACCAAAGCCCGTCGAGCCTCGGGGTAGCAAGGCTAACAAAACAAGCATTTATTTATAGCTTATTTATTTAAAAGAAAAAAAATCTTCCTTTTCGCATTTTTAATTTCTGCAAGAAAGAGCTTCTTCAAATGATTATTCAATTATCAAAGCATTTGCAGTTTCTCTATAAATAGTATATTTACTTGCTACTGTTATCCTCCCCATTACTTTACTTACACATCATTACTATCACTTATCTTGATGAACCGACGACTGTGACATGCAATGAGGCAACGCAACAAACGGATTCTGATTCAGACGAGGATAATATACCTAAGGATATTGTGAAAGAGGTCGAGAACTTTGAGAATATACCTAAGTCAAACTGGGACGAGACTGAGGTTGTCAACCTGGGAAACGCAGAGAACATCAAAGAAACACAAATCAGCGTTCATCTGTCTCCATTAGAAAAGGAGGAATATACAGAGTTTTTAAGAGAATATGAGGACATATTCGCCTGGTCGTATGATGACATGACTGGCCTCAGTACATATATTGTGGCCCACAAGTTACCAACCGATCCGACATTCCCACCAGTGAAGCAAAAGCTCAGGAAGTTCAAACCAGACATGAGCTTGAAAATCAAAGAGGAGGTCACAAAGCAGATCAACGCCAGGGTTCTCCGGGTGGTTGAATACCCGACATGGTTAGCCAACATCGTCCCTGTGCCAAAGAAAGATGGGAAGGTTAGAGTCGTTGTCGACTACCAAGATCTCAATTGGGCCAGTCCGAAGGACGACTTCCCTTTGACAAATATACACATCCTAATTGACAACTGCACCAAGCACGAGCTGCGGTCCTTGGTAGATTGTTTCGCTGCCACCATCAGATTTGGATGGACGAGAAAGATGCTGAGAAAACGACATTCGTTACGCCATGGGAAGTGTATTGTTACAAGATGATCCCATTCGGTCTAAAGAATGCAGGGGCCACCTACATGAGGGCATGACTACTATATTCCACCATATAATTCACAAGGAGATCGAGGTATATGTGGATGATGTCACCATCAAATCAAGGAAAGCCACTGACCATATGGAAGATCTGAGGAAGTTCTTCAATAGGTTAAGGAAGTACAACTTGAAACATAACCCTGCAAAGTGTGCATTCGGGCTTCCTACTGGCAACTTACTAGGGTTCATCATCAGTCGTCGAGGAATAGAACTGGATCCATCAAAGGTCAAAGCCATCCAAGAATTGCCGCCACCAAAGAACAAGAAGGATATTATGAGTTTTCTTGGGAGGCTCAATTACATCAGCAGGTTCATAGCCCAGTCTACTGTCATTTGTGAACCAATCTTCAAAATGTTGAGAAAGGATGCTGCAACCAAATGGACCGATGATTGTCAAAAGGCCTTCGCTAGAATCAAGGAGTACCTCTCAACACCACCAGTCCTGGTACCGCCCGAGCCAGGTAGACCTCTGTTGCTCTACCTTGTCATGTTAGATGGAGCTTTCGGTTGCGTTCTTGGTAAACATGACGAAACAGGAAGGAAAGAGAAGGCCATTTACTATCTTAGCAAGAAATGCACTCCATGTGAAGCCCGATACTCTTTGTTGGAACACACTTGTTGTGCTCTAACTTGGGTCGCACAAAATTTGAGGCACTATTTCTATGCATATACAACGTACCTCATATCAAGGATGGATCCGTTTAAATACATCTTTCAGAAGCCCATGCCCACTGGCAAACTGGCCAAATGGCAAACCCTGTTAAGTGAGTTCGACATTATTTACATGACTCAGAAGGCGGTCAAGGGACAAGCATTAGCAGATCATCTCGCTAAAAATCCTGTGGACGGGAAATACGAACCATTAAAAACGTATTTTCCGATGAAGAAGTGTCATTCGTAGGAGAGGACATTGCAGAATACTACGATGTTTGGAGGATGTTCTTTGATGGGGCCACAAACTTCAAAGGCGTAGGTATAGGGGCATTCTTAATATGAGAAACCGGTCAGCACTATCCATTATCTGCCAAACTCAGATTCCCCTGCACTAACCACATGGTTGAATATGAGGCCTGCATCTTGGGGCTCAACTTGGCCATCGACATGAACGTTCAGGAGTTATTAGTGATTGGTGATTTAGACATATTGATACACCAAGTACCAGGTGAATGGGCGACCAAGAATTCAAAAATACTGTCATATCTACATTGTGTACAGGAGTTGAGAAAAAGGTTCACCAAGATAGAGTTCCGGCACATCCCTAGAACCCAGAATGAGTTCGCCGATGCATTGGCTACCTTGTCATCTATGATCCAGCATCCAGACAAGAATTACATCGATCCTATCCCAATGGGATCCACAATCAGCCGACCTACTGCGCTCATGGTGAATAAGAAGCAGACGTAAAGCCTTGGTTTCATGATATCAAGGAGTACTTGGCAAAGGGAGAATATCAAGAACTTGCAAACGCTACTTACAGATGCACACTTCAAAGGTTGTCAAACAATTTCTTTCACAGCGGAGGGATCCTGTATAGGAGAACTCCTAATTTGGGTTTACTAAGGTGTGTCGAAGCAAAAGAAGCAACAAAACTATTGGAGGAGATACATGCTGGTACATGCGGTCCTCATATGAACGATTTCATTCTAGCAAAGAAGATACTTCGGGTCGGTTATTTCTGGATGACCAATGAAACGGATTGCATCCAGTATGGAAGTGCCACCGTTGTCAGATACATGGGGATATGATAAAGGTACCTCCGAGTGAGTTTAATGCAACAAGTTCATCATGTTCGTTCGCCGCCTGGGGCATGGATGTTATTTGAAAAATTGAGCCTGCCGCCTCCAATGGACACAGGTTTATTCTAGTTGCCATTTATTACTTTACCAAATGGGTCAAAGCAGCCTCTTACAAAGCAATTACTAAGAAAGTCGTGGCCGACTTTGTCCGCGACCGCATAGTTTGTCGATTCGAAGTTCCAAATTCAATCATTACCGATAATGGTTCCAACCTCAACAGTGACCTGATGAGAGCCATGTGTCAAAACTTCAAGGTCAAACACAATAATTCCACAGCATACATACCTTAGATGAGTTGAGCCGTTGAGGCTGCCAATAAGAATATCAAGAAGATATTGAGAAAGATAATAGAGAAGCACAAGCGATGGCATGAGAAGCTGTCATTCGCCTTACTAGGATACCGCACCATAGTCCGCACATCAACTGGGGCAACTCCTTACATGTTTGTTTATGGTACAGAAGCCGTTATTCCTGCCGAGGTCGAAATTCCATCCCTGAGAATCATACAAGAAGCCGAACTCAGCGATGCAGAATGGGTACGAAGCCGTTATGAGCAATTGGCCCTCATAGACGGAAAAAGAATGAACGTAGTTTGTCATGGTCAGCTATATCAGAACAGAATGACCAGAGCCTTCAACAAGAAAGTAAAGCCGAGACGATTCACACCGATGCAGCTGGTGTTAAAGAAGATCTTTCCTCACCAAGACGAAGCAAAAGGGAAATTCTCTCCAAATTGGCAAGGCCCGTACATGATTCACCGAGTGTTGACAGGAGGAGCACTCATACTTGCAAAAATGGATGGAAAAATGGATGCAATGCCTTGAACCGCGTCGTGGTCGTCAGTTCATCCAAACCATGCATATTTTCTTTCTCAAAAAAAAAAAGCTTGTTTAGCAACGCTACCCTTGTGATACGAACAAAAAGGTCCTCGTTATCAAGTAGACAGGCCGAGCCGAGCCAATGGGAATGCGAACTAACCTCCCCCTTTACAAAACTCACAATTTTTCCTTGGATGCAGGCACCAAGATGATGAAATCCCAGAACACATTACTATCTTCGCAATATGCATATTTCTTAAGGACACTCTCTTAAACTCGTCACACATGCCGATGCCTACTATCATCACAAACAACGCTTATTCACCACAATCGTATCACCATAGTTTATCAATCAGCTAAGAACTTTTACTGTCGTTTATTTTCCCACATTGCATAAGGCTACCATTCTGCCTTCCGAGGTTCTACGCTACCTCCCCTGCATTTTATTTCCTGCATTGCATAAGGCTACCATTCTGCCTTCCGAGGTTCTACGCTACCTCCCCTGCATTTTATTTCCTGCATTGCATAAGGATACCATTCTGCCTTCCGAGGTTCTACGCCACCTCCCCTACATTTTATTTCCTGCACTGCATAAGGCTACCATTCTACCTTCCGATGTTCTATGCTACCTCCCTGCATTTTATTTCCTGCACTGCATAAGGCTACCATTATTCCTTCCGAGGTTCTACGCTACCTCCCCTGCATTTTATTTCTTGCACTGCATTAGGCTACCATTCTGCCTTCCGAGGTTCTATGCTACCTCCCCTGCATTTTATTTCCTGCATTACCTAAGGCTACCATTCTACCTTCCAAGGTTCCACACTACCTCCCCTGCATTTTATTTCCTGCATTGCATAAGAATACCATTCTGCCTTCCAAGGTTCTACGCTACCTCTCCTGCATTTTATTTCCTGCACTGCATAAGGCTACCATTCTGCCTTCCGAGGTTCTACGCTACCTCCCCTGCATTTTATTTCCTGCACTGCATAAGGCTACCATTCTGCCTTCCGAGGTTCTACGCTACCTCCCTTGCATTTTATTTCCATCACTGCACAAGGCTACCATTCTGCCTTCCGAGGTTCTGCGCTACCTCTCCTTCATTTTATTTCCTGCACTGCATAAGGCTACCATTATGCCTTCCGAGGTTCTACGCTACCTCCCCTGCATTTTATTTCCTGCACTGCATAAGGCTACCATTCTGCCTTCCGAGGTTCTATGCTACCTCCCCTGCATTTTATTTCATTGCATAAAGCTTCTATCTACCTCTTCAAAGCAACCACCTTTCGTGATGTTACTTATTTATGCTTCTCTCGGGATAAGCTATGCCCCTCTTTTCTTTCGCAAATTGCAAGACTAAACTTTGTCTTGTTGGCATGATACCACCGCATTCTTCATGGGCTGAAATATCGCTAACTTGTCCAAAGGTGTCATCATTCGGAGGCACCATCTTCATGGCATGAGAACATCATTACATGGCCTGAGGATCTATTTAATTCAAATTTCATATCATTATTCAAAGGCACCATGGTTCGGTGGTACTATCCTCACGGCCCGAGAATGTCATTTCATAGCCTGCGAATCTCGCACCAAGCGATTCATGGCCCAGGACATCATGGTCTAAGGACAATTATCCTCAATTGTCCCAAGACAGCATTCATTGTCCAACGGGAACTTGCATCATGTTTATATTATGCACGATATATGCTTGTTATTTATCTGTAGGTAATCCGGTCGGAACAGCCAACCAGGCAGGAGCGGACCGCTCTAGTTCTCCGATAAAACCCCGTAAGACCTGCCTACTTTACCTTACCTCGCACCTTGCGTCCGTTCTTGTGAAACATCACCGGTATATTTCGCCGATGATTCCGGAACTACATGCGGCCTGATTCCTATAAAACCATAGATATGTAGGGAGCTAAGAAGCCAGGGTGCGGCCTAATTATCCCATACAATTTCCATTCGGTCAAAATTGGCCATCATATCTTTACCCGACAACTCTTTCATCCTTCCCGGGTAAAGATGGGCAGCTGTTGATACCCAATTTTTCCTCAAATTATATTCAAATTTGCATATATGCTTTCAAAATCACTCATTGTAATAAGGATTATTTTTTTCTATTTCTCTATATGTTTATTAAATTATCTTCATGTTTATTTAATATTTCATATTTAAATAATTATCCATAAATTATGTCAGAAATAATTTCAAAATGTTTACCAACTCGGTATGTTTTTGTAATCATTTTTTATCCAGTAGAATTTAATTATTTCACAAATTAGCCAATTGGGTCTCATTTAATTTCCATTACAGTAATTTTACAATTATGGCCCAATTGGACATTTTGTATTGTTTCAATTCAAAATTTATGCATTTTTATACTTGATATTAGTTAATCACTGTAATTTTACCTATTTAAGCTTAATTTCATTTGTATACAATTATTAGCTATTTTAATTAATTAATTATCTATTTTTTATGGGTATTTAACACCTAGCCACATTTATTTAAATTCTAGCCACATTCAACCCAATCTTTAAACCCAATTAACCCCAACCCAACCCAATCCTAAAACTAACCCGGCCCAACCCCCAATTTAATCTGAGTCGTTGATCAAATGAATTCAACGGCCCAGATCCATCCCTACCTTAATTAATCCTAACTACCCCCTCCCCGACCCCTCATTTTTCGAGACCCCTCGTCTCTATATCTCTTGTTTGTCTCTCTCTACTCTCTCTAGAACCTTCCCTATTCCACCCGTCTCCGATGAAGCTCCGCCTTTCTCCGACCACCATCCTTTCGACCACCAGCCTCCATGACGCCTCCTCTCTCTGGTTCACCTCATCTCTGAAGCCTTCGAAGGTCTCGACCACGCCTACTGGTTGCTGGGGTTCCTGCTTGGGTTGTTTCTATCCCTCTCCGTTGGGGTTTTGACACGACCATGCCATAACTACCACGATCTTTGAGTTACACGGCAGGTTCTACGATTTTCTCTAGTTTCTTATGAAACCCTAATTTTTGCCTAAACCTCTTAAATCTCTAGTATTTTTACACTGTTCTCAACACAATATCTAAAAATCATCAGTTTTAAAACGTTTTTGCTTCCCTTTTTAAAATTAGGGTTTCTCAGAAGCTCTTATATGTTGGGTTTTAACTGAGTTTCTCTTCGCTCTTAAGTCTATTCCCTTCATATTGTGATGATTCTGTGATTGTTCTCTCGCCTATGTTAAAACCTTAATTTTTCTATGATTGATTCTGTGTGTTAGCATGACTCTCTCTTTGTATAAGTTTATGTACCTCTAATATGTTCTACTGAGTTCTAAGGCCTAACCTACTCGGGTTATCTATATATAATTGTGTATGCATCTCTGAACTTATATGTGCTATGATTATTAGCTTCTCCATATATGTGTTGAAATTTGGAGCATGAATCCCTCTTGACTGACCTTTATTCCCTTATTGATTGATATGATTGAGAATATTTTATTCAAAGCCCTAAAAAACTCTGCTTGTTTGCTTAGATTGATTGATTCGCTTACCTTGTTTATTAATTTACTCTATTTACTGAACTATTCTGACTTTCTGAATCTAGTCTTAATTTTCTACTCTATTCTTAATAAACCCTGAGTCTTTCCTTGTTTAGTCTTGATTGATTTTACTTTGCCTTATATGACTATGTGTTTACCGTTTGAGTTCGATCCCTTGAGTTAAGGAGAGTAATTACCTTGATTTATTGGTCAATTGATTCTGAGTTCCCTATTACTTAACAGACCTAGATTCTTTCCTTATTTAGTATGGTGCTGGCTTTATTTACCTTATACGGCTATGTGTATTTACCATTTGAATTTTAAATCCCATAATTTAAGGAAACCGTGTATTTTTTTCACATTGATTTGATTCTGCCTTCTTTTATTACCATGCATTTATGATTCTTACCTTATTTTGATCACCTATTTTCAACTATAAGTACTCATGCTCTTTCATTAAACAAGGCGAACAATACACTATTCTAAGCTTTCTCTTACACACACTGACTTGTGGTTAAAAACACTCTTTCTTACAAAAAGTTCTCTACTCTACTACTCTTCTTTGCTCTTGGTTACTGTTAGCCGGCTATAAGCCAAGGCTAACCATTGTGCTCTTGTCTTGCTCTCTCATTCTGCTTGCTTTCCTCTTCACTGGTATGTCTTATTTTTAATTTAAAGCTTCATCAACAACATGATTCTCTACTTGTTTCGGTTCTTATTGTTCTTAGTCTGCTTTTATTTATGGTTCTTCTGCGAAACCTGTAATTAGATACACTCAAAATGTTATTGTCTACCTTGGCATGTGTGTTTTTGGGCATATTTATTAGCTGTTTTCATAATTGTGTTGTACCCCAATCCCTTGACCCTCTCTATGTGACTCCTTTATGTTTGGTTTATGGCTATGACAGAGTAAGCAATCTCTTATGATGCCCAAACAATTCCTAGATATTTCCCTAAATTGTTTACCATTAAATGTTCTACCTGTTCCCATCCCCTATTACCACTGCTTGTAATATCTGAACATGTTGTAACGCTGTGTGTTTTGGGTGTGCATCTTTGATGTTGTGTGAGATTGTTATTTACTCATCTCTTTTCAAAAACAGTTTTTGTCAAACTCGAAAGGATTGAGGTTGGGAGATATGGGCCTGATTGAAGGCTCTCTATAGAAGTAGCTTCTTATTTTCCCTTTCAGTAATGCAATTCATTATTCTTGACCCGTAATAATATGTAAACGAATGCTTGGGGCTGGATAGTGAATATGGGAGGGGACTATGCATGTTTAATATAGTTATGGGTAGAAATCATGATCATAGGATTCACTTTACCTATGTGTGCAATAGTATCATGCTTAGGACATGCATACCATGCATTATAAACCATGTTTAGATTGTTTACTTCAGCATCTCTGCTATACTCCTATTTACTTTAGAAATCATATTCATAGCAAATAACTATAATAAAATATGTCGTAATGATACTGCTTCTGCATCTGCATCTAGAAATTATGCTTCAGGACTCATAATCAATATGTGCATAATCAGTATATATATACGGACGCCTAGGCAAACCTTAGGCCTAACATATTAAAACTAAAATCAACTGTTTTATGTCTTGCCTGTATTAAAAGAGGTCTTTAAAACTAATCATTCTCTTCTGAAAACCTTAGAACCTTGTTGTTTGTCACTACTTTTACTCCTGCAATTGATGGATTTTCAAAACGATTCTCCTTTCCTGAAGTTCATGCAAATCATTCTGTTTTTCCTAAACCCTTGCTCTATTTTTAAATTATTGGTTCTTGAAATTGTGCACTCGTTCTCATTTTACTAAAACTCCTTTAAACTATTGATTCTTGCTTTATTTCAAAGTGAGTCACTCCTGTTGGAAATTACTCTGCTTTATTTAAAATTTTGCTTTACTTCTGATTACTGGTTTTCTAAAATTTATTCATCCATTTTCTTACTAAAAACTTCATCACTGTTAAATCCTGCTACTGTCTTTAAATTACTGGATTTCCAATCAATTTCTCTTCTCAAAACTATTCTGTCCTTTTAAATTCCCTGCTTTATCTGTCCTTTGTTAAACTTCTGAAACCTACTATTTTCCACTCAAATCTCCTGGTTTTAAGTTCTGATTTTGAGACCCTTGTTGTGTTTGAGGCGTGCTATTTACTTGTTTACTTGTGGAGGGATCTATGAGCCTTTTATCTGGCCTTACATGTTCCCCATATTTGTAGTCCTAATTGTTTGATATGTCGCTTAGGATTTTGTTCATTTAAACCTAGGGGGTTTAGCTTAGTATTCACCTTGTATGATTAGTAGTCCTAAACACCCTCCGGGACTTATAGGACGGGTCGGATAATAGCACACAATAAGCCTTCATGACCAGCATGCGTTTCTTTAAATAACCTCTATGGGATAGGAAGGGTAGAATACAGATATGATGACCGGTGCGCTAATACCACGTGTAGCCCCTCTTCGAGGAGTGATTACCGGGTATTGCATTTATGTGATCCGTATTATTTTAAACCTAGGACAATTCTTTTCAAATGTTTTACTCTGATGTTTTCCCGAAAACCCTTTAAAGATTTTCATACTTGTTTGAAATCCCCTCGTATATGAATCTTACTTGCTATTTGTTTACTGTCCAAATTCACAAAACTTCTTGGCTGGGACCCATAATTGTGGATCTTGAGGTGTGCCTAACACCTTCCCCTTAGGATAACTTCAAGCCCTTACCCAATCTCTGGTAATGCAAACTAGTTCATGAGTTATCCACTCTAGGTGCCCTAACGCACCACAAAATCGTTAGGTGGCGACTCTTCCTTAAACCTCTTCCTTTAAGAAGTTGTCCAGAATGTCATGAAACCGATCTCTCCGCACCTGACCCGTGCGTGGAAAAAGGGGGCGTGACACCCTCTCTACTCAACTCTCGGAACTCCGGGCATAGCTAGGGTCACGGTCTTAGCATGAAAGTCAAGAATAGCATGATATGGGGATAACCAATCCATGCCTAGTATCACATCAAAATCAACCTTGCTGAGCAACCACAAGTCCACTCGGGTCTCAAGACCCCCAATAGATACCACACATGACCGATACACACGATCTACAAAATTAGTATCGCCCACCGGGGTCGACACATGAACATACGTAGCTAAAGACTCACGGGGCATACTCAGAAAGAGAGAAAAATATGACAAAACATAAGAGTATGTGGAACCAGGGTCAAATAAAGTCAAAGCATCATTGTGACAGACGGAGATAATACATGTAATCACCACATCGGAGGCCATAGCATCAGGCCTAGCTGGGAGTGCATAGATACGTGGCTGACCTCCACCTGCTCGACTTCCCCCTCTAGGGCGGCCTCTAGCTGTCTGACCACCACCCCTGGCTGCCTGGGTAGGTGATGAAGTGACTGGGGATGATGTCGAGGGTTGAACCCTCTGTTGAGAGGAACTACCAGGACGACAAGTACACTGCCTCCACATATGTCCAAACTCTCCACACTCAAAACAACTACCTAGAGCTGGAGATGGGGACTGAAGGGAACCCCTGCTACCAGGATAGCTACCGGATTAACCATGCATAGAAGCACCCTGGAATGATGATGCTCTGGAGGAACTCTAAGCTGGAAGGGCACTAAAGGATGAACGTCCCTGATGAGAGCTGCGGGGACCCTGCCCCAAAGATGCGCCACTATAAGCTGGGCAAACTGGCTGAGGAGGTCTAAATGGGCGACCTCTGTTGTGCTGAAATTTCCCTCTGGGAGGGACACCACTGAAGCTACCTGATCCCTGAGGCCTCTTGGCCTCCCTCTCCTCTCGTTCCTGTCTACGAACTGACTCAATATCCCGAGAAATTTCAACAACTTGCTCGAATGTGGCTCTAGACACCCTCTCCCTGGTCATCAAAATGAGGAGCTGGTAAGTGAGGCCATCTACAAACCTCATAATCCTGTCCCTATCAATAGGGACTAACTAAGAAGCATGCCGAGTCAACTAAGAAAACTGCATCTCGTACTGTGTAGCTGACAGCTCTCCCTGGCGCAGCTACTCAAACTGTCTGCGTTGCTCCTCCCTGTGGGACTGAGGAACATACTTCTCCAGAAAGATCGTGGAGAATCGCTGCCATGTGAGGGGTGTTGAACCAACCGGCCTACACCCCTCAAATGCCTCCCACCAAGTGAAGGCAGCACCAGTAAACTGAAATGTAGCAAACGAGACCCCACTGGTCTCCAGAATCCCAGCAGTACGGAGTATCCTCTGAACCCTATCCAGAAAACCTTAGGCATCCTCGCCAACTACGCCGCTGAATGTCGGAGGCTGAAGTCTACTGAACCTCTCCAGCCTGCGTTTCTCATCCTCGGGCTAGGGACCACATAGTCCTGAACTGGAGCAACCGGCTGGGCTAGGACTGACCCTGGCGTTTGAATGCCATGTACAACCTGCTCAGGTGTCCGAGCAGCTGGATTCTGAGTGCCTCCCCCGGCCTGAGATGTAGCGACAGTAGTAGAAATATAAACTGCCTGGGCGATAGTAGTACATACTGTCAAGATCTGAGCCAGGGTCTCCTGAAGACCCGAAATAACTATGGGCACTGCCGGTGTATGAGCATGTTCCGCTGGAGTACCCGCGGCGGGAACCTAATCCTGAATAGTAGGGGGATCCTCAGGTACTATCCCGGCTGCTGCACGGGCTGGTCCCCTACCCCTACCACGTCCTTGACTGCGACCTCGACCTTTCGTGGGTGCAGCTTGTGTCTGGTCACCCTGATCCGTAGCGCGTGTCCTCACCATCTGTGAGAGAATGAAACAACATGAGTTTAGATTTCCATAATCAATAGAATGGCACGACAAAGTTAAAGATAATGAGAATTTTCCTAAGAGTTCTGTAGCCTCTCGAAGATAAGTACAGATGACTCTGTACCGATCTGCAAAACTCTACTAAACCTGTTCATGACCGTTGAGTCCGATGTAACCTAGTGCTCTGATACCAACTTGTCACGACCCCATATCCTAATTGCTCGTGATGGTGCCTATCGTGGAACTAGACTAGCCACTATCACGTAACTACACATTTATTTTAATATAATTTCATAAAAATCATAATAATAAGCATAAAATATTCTATGTCTTTAACCAAGCATGATATAATCTAACAGTCTAAACTATTCCCCAAAACTGGAGTCAACTGATCACGAGCATCTAAGAATAATACTAACACTGCTAATGTCATAATACACTGTCTCAGAACAAAATACTAAATACTAATTAAGGAAGGGAAATAGAGAAGTTTTGGACGCCGGACAGCTACCTCGAAATCCCAAAGTTGACGATGAACGATCTCAGATGGCTACTGCTCAGAACCAGTACCTAGATCTGCACATAGAGGTGCAAGGAGTAATGACGAGTACGCCAACTCAGTAGTAATGAAAATAAATCAAGTCTGGAGATAAGAAAACACACAGCACAGAACACCAATCAACATATAGTAAGATACGGAGTATTAATACATTATACATTTAATACATAAGTTGAAAACCAATTTCCGTAAAAAGAATCCTTTGAGCAAGTATAATTTCCAGTATTTCTCAGTAAAATTCCCAAAATATCAGTATAAAAGATGAAATGAATCATAATCAAAACATAGCAAAATATCATTATAAATCCGCCCCTCGGGCCAAATCATCACTCGTAAATCAATCACTCAGCACCTCACCATCACTCAGTAACAGTCACTCAGCACCTCATAGTCACTCATGCCTCCCAATCACTCGTCACTCGGCACTCGCACTCAGTAGGTACCTGCACTCACTGGGGGTGTACAGACTCCAGAGGGGCTCCTACAGCCCAAGCACTACAAACAAGCCAAATCATGGCATCAATTACTCAGGCTCTCGGCCTCTCTCATATCATCAATATCCTCACAATATTGGCCCTCGACCTCACTCAGTCTGACACTCTCAACATGCCACTCGGGCCACTAATAAATGGGTTCTCGACCCAAAACAGTATTTCATTTCAAGAAATAATATTAATAAACTTTTAGTGTCAAAACAATTTATCAGGAAAGACTAAGTGAAAAATTATAATTTCTCAGTGAGGAATATTAGGAAAATAGGCCCCAAGGGGTTAAGACAGGTCGGCACTAGGCCCCAAACGTGGCTTACAGCCCAAATATATACAAACATAGTAATACTATAAAACATATGCTTGGAAAGTGGTTTCGCAACTCAATAGTTTCCTAAAAAGGAATAAATTTCCGAATTTGTAATTCATGCACGCCCCACACTCGTTATCCAGTGTGTGCGTCACTCCAAAACCGTGAAATGATGTAAAGTCCGGGGTTTCATACCCTCAGGACAGGATTTAAAGATATTACTTACCTCAAACTAGCCCGAAAAGCTACTCCACAACATGTTTTCCCCTCGAATCAATTTCCGAATGCTACAAATCTATCAAGTTCAGATTTTTCATAAAATATGCTAGGGGAATGAAGCCCAATCAAAAAATATCAACTTTATGCACAAAACCCGAAATTAGCCAAAACCCGGCCCCCGGGCCCACGTTTCGGAACTCGACAAACTTTATACCGAAATGATCCTCATCATCTCACTATTCCGTACATATAAAGAACGTAGAAATCGGAGTCCAAATCACCCCTCAAATCACCCCTAGACGGTCTGTTAAAAGCAAGCCATAATTTCCCCTTTTCCATTGGTTTTCCCTAATTAAACACTGTTAATTTGATCCTTAATCACATATTTAACTCAAAAATAGGAAGAAATCACTTACCTAGTGTTGCTTGGTGAAAATCCCTCCCTGAGCTCTCCAAAATCATTCAAGCCAAATGAAAGAAATGAAAGAAATGGGCCAAAACTCGCTTTTAAAACAATCTGCCCAGGCTTCATCGAGTTGTACCTTGCGTTGTGCAAGTTGTAGATCCTATTATAATTTTCCCCTATTGTACACCTTCTATTAAAACGCCCATAACTCCTTGTAAAATATCCAAATGAAAAACAGTTTGAAAATTTAGAAATTAGACTCGAAGATCTTCATTTGATAGGTTGTACACCATATAACCCTTTCGGTAAATTCTGTCAAAACTGCTTCACCAGCAATCTTCAATCGATAATAACTTTCTCATGAAATGTCCAAATCATGAATGGTTTAACTTTCTGGAAACTCGAATTCAAGGGCTACAACTTTTATGTTTTGCACATTTTCAGATTCCTTATATATTTTGATATATATGCCTCCGAAAGCAGCTCACCGATGCACCAGTTGCTGTCCAAAAGTGCAGCAGAAATTTCTGCAGTTTTTTTATTTTCTTTTTTTTTTATCCGAAATTCATTTCGTTAACCTTCCGAAATCCACCCGAGGCCTCGGGACCTTAACCAATTATACCAAAATGTCCCAAAACATGAAACGAACTCGCTCGAGGCCTCAAATCACATCAAACAACGTCGAAATCATGAATCGCACCACAATTCAAGCTTAATGAACTTTAGAACTTGAAACTTCTACATTCGATGCCGAAACCTACCAAATCGCGTCCGATTGACCTGAAATTTGTATCACAAGTCATATTCGACATTATGGACCTGCTCCAATTTTAGAAATTGGAATCCGACCCCGATATCAAAATGTCAAACTCTCGGTCAAACTTCTCAAAAACCTTCAAATTTCTATCTTTAGCCAAATGACTTCAAAATGGCCTAAGAACCTCCGAAATCACTTCCTATCGCGCTCCCAACTCCAGAATCACCATACGGAGCTCCCAAACTCGGAATCCCAAACGGACATCAATAACACCGAAATGCACTTCAACCCAGACTTATGAAATTTCTTCTAAAATGCGAACTTCTACAATTTGCGCTGAAATGCTCCCGGGTCATCCAAAACTCGATCCGAACATACGCCAAGTCTGAAATCATCATACGAACCTACTGGAACCTTCAAATCCTGATTCTGAGATCGTTTACTGAAAACTCAATTCCTAATCAATCCTTCCAACTTAAGGCTCCCGAAATGAGAATTTTCTTTCCAAATTGACTCCGAACTTCCTGAAACTCAATTCCAACCATGCCTACGAGTCATAGTACCTGAAACGAAGCTGCTCACAGCCTCAAACTGTCGAACGACGCGTTAGAGCTCAAAATGATCGGTCGGGTCGTTACACCAATGCCGACAATGAGGTCTTTAGAAGCAGGGCTAGAGCAGAGGAAACCCAGTGTTTGGTGGACAAATTACATGACGGGGTGACCCCGAATTGGCTGATAGTGCACAAAGGAGTCGACTCACATGAATTCCTTGCTGAGGAAAAGACATGGCTATCTATTATCTGTTCCACAGTCATACCTTCCACACATGACTCTGAAGTGACGCCAGAAAGGGCACTGATCATTATTTCTATCATGGATGGGCTACCCGTTAACGTGGGGGAGCACATTGTTCATGAAATTGAGGAAGCCACCCATGAGAGATCAAGGAGCCTATTCTTTCCATCCTTGATCACTCGGTTGTGTTATGATGCTGGGGTGTTAAAACTCCCCAGTGATGTTGAGAAAGGTCCGGGAAAGCCGATGATTCACCCTTTGCTGAAGAGGGGACCCAGTGACAAACAAAAAAAGAGGAGGATTGATGTTGCATCCTCTTCCTTTGGGCAGTTCCAGGAGACCACCACTAATCCTGTTGGATCCTTTGCACCTGCCCCAAGGCCATTTGACTCCATGGGACCACTCTAGTCAGGCCCGTACACTATGCCTCACTTATCCAGCCTGATTTATGGAGTGGATGCATAGATTAAGGAGCTTGTAGTTGCCGTTCCTACTGGTCCACCTGGGACTAGCACATTTACTTGCACGGCTACTCCAAATTCCCTGGATGACATGGTCAAAGAGCAGAAAATAATTACGGGCAAGATGGAGTCCATGAACACCAGGCTGGAGAATATGAGTCGCATGCAAGGGAAGATTGAGAAGAGGCAGAGGAAGTTCAGAGAGCATGAGAAGAAAAAGAGCATATTCTTGAACAAGATGATGGACATGCTGAGATCGTTCTACAGTTCAAATGCCTCGGATGACGATGATGATGACGAGGAGCTCACATTTCCCACCTCCTCCAGCTCCCAGTGATGTAGTTTCAGGGAGCACCTCCTTCATTTTATCTTATTGTGATTAGTTGCATTGGAGACAATGCAACACCTTCGGTTGGGGTGGCTCTTATATGATAGATGTTGGTTGTGGATATTTGTGAAGCATGAAAATTGTGTTTTTGTGAACTTGTATGGATTAGTTGACATTGTTGTTGATTTTTCTTTCTACCACGGTTCTTTTCCAAGGAATTTATTTGTGTTGAACCGCGTGATTTTCCCTATGATGGATGGCGTGAAAACTTTCTTAAGGGATTAGTCTTGTTAAGTTTTTCTTTTTTTTAGAAAGTAAATATTTTTTTTAGCTAGTTGTGAATAAATTGGTTTTTGGGGTGTAATCTTGTGTCTATAAGCCAACGTGTGACTTGTTTGGTACCAATATAATTTAAACTTTGGCATATGAAGTTTTTGATCTTTAAAATATAATATGTATATATATATATATATATATAATGAATGATTAAAGTAATGTAACTTGTTGTGATTTTTAGATTCTAATTTTGGCTCTTTGATTCACTAAATAGCTTCTTAGGCTACATGTGACTTCCTTGAGATTCATTGGTTTCAATTGGATTTTGGATTTGTATTCCACTTGAGCTTTCATGTGCCATGTGTGGTGAGATTTAATTGTAAAGTTCTTTTGCATCATTTGTAGTCTAGAACTTGCCCGGAATGTGCTTCAAGGCGAAATCTGAGACTAACTTTGTCTGAAAAATGATATTAGGCCTTCCTTAGACCATTATTGTGCCTAAATTTCCTACCCATGAATATTTTCCCGAGTCAACATTTTTGAGCCTTTTAGCTTTTTCTTTGGCAGCCATGTTACAACCTTCTTATTGATTTTCTTGTGGAACCATACCTCCCTAAGTAATTTAAAGTATGAATATAGGCTAAAAGCCTATGTTTTGGGGTGGAGGTGGAAAAAGTTGTAATGTGAAAGTTTCTCAAAAAGTGAAAAGTGTTATATAAAAAAAAAGAAAAAAAATAAAAACAAGGAAGTATGAATAAATGGAAGACTAGGTGATATATAAAAAAAAACAAAATAAAAAAGGGAGAAAAGAAAAGAAAGGGTGGAAAAGTTCTTGAAGGAAGTTGACTTTGATTGTTAAAAAAGTGTAGTGCTTAGGGAGGTTTTGAGTCACTCTTACCAAATTATGCCATACCTTAACCTAAAGCCTAAACTACAACCCTTTAAGTCCTAATTGATTTTGAACCAAGTATGTCTATATTAGTGGAGAAATACATGAAGGGCAAGCATATGTTACTACTTGTGTGCATTTGAATATCTTTGTGAGAGAGAGAGTTGAGTCTTTCCATTTGACATCCCATTTATGTTTTGAATTACAATTTATGAGTTTGGGATTCTATCTTAAAGTGTAAGGGCACATGAGATTCGAGTTGTCAATTTAATCCCATTTTCAATTGGGATGAATGAGCGAGGGAAGGCAATTGTGATAGAGAGGAAAATTGTGAATCTTTAGTGCCATGACTTGGTTGCTACTTTGATTAATATAGTGTTTGAGCACTTGAATTGAAATAAAATGTGTGAAAATTTGGTGATTCATATGCCTTGGATTAATTGTTGGTACCAACCGAAGTCATTAGATTGTGCTTGAATTGACACTTTTGACTTGAGATGATATTTGGTATGCCATTGAGCTTAAGTGATCATATTCTTGTACGATGTTCTTAGTTTTTGAATTGCTTGAGGACAAGCAATAGTTTAAGTTTGGGGGTTTGATAAGTTGTTATATTACCAGTTTATCTCTTCTTAATACTTAATCTTTTGTATAATTTTGTTGAGAAACTAAGGCATTTATCGAGGTTTATTGGCATATTTCAAGTATCAAGTGAGTTAGAGGTGATGGTGAAGAAATTAGGTGAAAACAAGTCAAAAGGAGCTAAAATGGACAGTATAAGTCTGCCCAATGATTTACCCTTCGCGAACGCGAAGGTCAAATGCGAACGTGGAGCTTCAGAAGCTAAACCATCGGGAAAGCGGTGAATTTAGTCTGAACGCGAAGCACCGGAAACTGAACCCATCGCGAACGCATAGAGACAACCTCGAACATGAAGGTTGAAAAAGTATACCTTCGCGAACGTGGTGCTTAGGTCGCAAACGCATAGTATGTTTTCTGTGCAAAAACTGGGCAGAACTGGAATTTCACATTTTTAATCCGCAAACCATTTAATATACGACCTAGCCTATTGGAAAATCATCTTTGGCAATCCTTTGGCTTATTTTCAGTAGATACACTAGAGAAGAACAAGTTTTGGAGGCTAGGGTTTGCACACACACTTGGGTTTTGATGATTTGAAGCTTGTGGTTAACGATTTCTTATCCATTTATGTTTATTTCTTCATTTCCTTGCTTTTTATTTAATATTTAAGTGTGTAGTATTTATTTCCAACACTCAATCTTGTTTATGAAAATATTCATGTTTAAAGTGTGGATTAAACACCTTGTTGTGCTTATGTATTGAATGATTTTTCATCTTTTACGAAGTGAGTTATTGTTTCTTTAATTATTCTTGTTCTTTAATGTTTCCAAAGGGATTAGCTAACCCTAGGACTCGCCCATTAACTCCAAATTAATTTTGGGAAAGATAATTTGGGGTTGGGAAAGATTAATTAACAAGAACTTGAGGCTTTAACCCTCATTTTATAGATTCTACCTAGGAATAGGATTGAACTACTTGTAGCCATATCCGGGTGTGCTTAATCTCTTAATTGGGTTAGGAATAATTCAATTAGGAAGTCTTGTTAGTCTTCGTAAGAAGCTAATTAAGAATTATTATATGTTGCTAATTAACATAAACTCGCTCATATTTGTAAAATCGTGAAATGCATTGGATCGTTACTTGAGTGTAATTCGCGATGCGTCCATACTTGTAGCCATTGATCATTTTACTTTCTCTCTACGTTAGTTTACATTTTTGCATTTAGGTATAAATATTTTCTAACCAAATTCTATGAGTTTGGCATTGCACGATAAGAGATTATTCTCTTACATTCCTAATCGCCTACATATTGTTCTCTGTGGGATTCGACCCCAACCTAGTTGGGTTATTATATTTGGCAATCGATCGCTTACACTATTTTAAAGTGTAATTTGAGCGTATCATCGAACTCATCCCGTTCTACGATAATTTGTTCATCTATCTGAGCGCCTTCTCTAACCCGTTCGGGTTCGTTCGTGTTCTAGGCATGATTTTGAGTTTGTAGTTGTTCTATTTCTATTTGTTGTTCTTGTAAAATTTTAAAAATCAATAGTAAGCTAACTCCATCACCTCCCTCTTCGAGTGCTTCTCGAGCCAATGGTCGGGGTAGCGTATGAATGCTATTTTCGAGATCAGTTGGCAGGTCGATGTTGATGGCAAGTTGTGACTTAGTGTCGACCTGGTCAGCAATTGGAATATCATTGAGATCAACAGGGGGTATGTTATTTCTTGGTACCACGTTATTATTTTTACCGTGGTAGTCTGACTCGGCGTCAATGTTCAATGAGCAGACGGAGAGTTTGATATTTTAAATAAACCTGAAATCAAACTTCAAAGAGCAAGTATAAAATAGGATGTGTTATGGAGATTCTTATTAAATCACCACTACTATCCTTGGCCCCACGATGGGCGCCAAATTATTTACTCTTAAAATGAATAACAACTAAATTTATACGTTGCTTAAAGGATATGTGATTTAATTTAACATGAATAAACTAAGAGCAGAAAACAATCGAATTGAAAAAATAAAGTGATCAAACCAAATGCGATGGATGATTACGCCTAGTTTTTACAATGGATGTTGGAAATCAGTTCTGATCCAGCCTTTGGCACGGGTCCGATTGTAACTCAATGAACAAGCAGCCGAAGAACACTTTTAATAATAGATAGAGAAGAAAATTATTGCTTTGATATGCGTGTTAACAATGATCCTCAAAATAAAAGGGTTCCCCTTTTATATAGTAGGGGAGTTTCAGTCCTAGTACAAGTCTAAATATAGGTAAGAAATCTTTTCCTCCAGTAAACATTGATACACAGTTGATATCGAGTGAGATTTGCACCACAATATCCGGTTAAAAGCAGATATTTCGGCCCTCGCTTATCATGTCTAACCGTCTTTTCTCCTAGTCTCGGCTCTTCACTCTGCTCGAGCCCAATGCTCGGCCGTGTCCAATCCTGGGTGCACCATTCAATCTCCCCAGGCTCTGATCCACGGAATCTCTCTGCTATACTCAAGGCTATGTCAGATCGTATTTTCCTCTCGTTTCTTTTTCGGGAAATTGGGGGTAACTTTATCCCCGATTTTATCCGTACACATCTTTAATAAGGAGTAACTTAGTAAATTATACTTTGTATTTATTATTTTTCTTAACGGGCGTACAAAAAAAGTTAAAACGATAATTAAAATGGGGTGGAGAGAGTACTTATTTGCACAAATTAATTTGACTAAATCGATGCTATTTTGGATCTATCGTTAAACGTTACTTGACCACATGCATTCATCGGTTGCACTATTGAGAACACGGGCCAAGTGCTCACTTCTTGCATGGCTGCAAATATGTTTCAAAATATCTTTAGTCAAACTAGTGCTTAGCGTTAAGTTTCAGCTAGTTATCAAGACGTGTAATTTTTAATTAATATCATCTCATCCTCATTAACTCCAGTTCATATCGAATTATTAATGTATTCATTTTAGTAATAATTACTCTCCCCGGTTCACATTAAGTGATCAATTTGCTTTTTTATTTTGACCCTAAATAAGTGTCCATTTATATAATAAAAAAATAATTAGATTACTTTTTACAAAATTATCTTTATGTACATATCCCTAAAAAGTTTTCTTACTTCTCACATTAAATATTTAATTAAGGGTAATTTAATCATACTAATTATTTTTATATAGAATTTAGTATTTTCTTAATGGGCGTGCCAAAAACAAATTTATTGTGGACAGGAGGAAATAATAAACTAGCTTCAACTTTAAGAAGCAACGTAAGTTTGATTATGAATTGAAGGAAAATAATTTGGACAAAGATTTCATATTCTTCAAAAGTAATTTTCTATTGGGATTAAACATTGGAGTAATAATAGGAGGTGGATCTAGAATTTAAATTTTATGGGTTCAACAATTAAGAGTTTTAACATTGAATCTGATTTTAGCTTAAAGTGTATATGTTTCTATGCATATCGCCTCATATTTTACTTTTGTTTCGTGGGTTGTAGATGTTAAATGCGATGATTTATATTAATTTGAAGTGTTTTTATGTGTAGGAATGATTCGGGATCAATTAGGGGCGAAACGCGCGAAATTAAAGCCAAAACAGACGAAAACCGGACAAACCGGCGATTTTGCGATTTTGGGCGCCACAGGCAGGGTTGGGCGCCACTTGTGGCGTTGGAGGCAGAATGTTTTTTGGGGCAGCGCCCTGGTGGGCATCCGGTGCTAGCCAGAGCTCCGGTGACGTGAATTTTTCCTATTTGGCCCGGGACACGGTTATTTCGGCCCTAAACCTAGCCAACACGTATAGAAGCAAGTCTAAGCTTAATTTTGAGGGGTTGGAGGCCATCTTGGAGAGAATATACACACAGAATTGCTAGGGAGCGGAGGATCATCAATTTTCTACATCTTATTCTATTATTTTCAATTTATGCAACACTTATGCAATTGTTTGATTATATCATGAGTGGCTAAATACCCATTGTTCTGGGGTTGTGATTTAGCCATGGATATTGTTATTCGACATTAGTTTAACCTTGATTATAGTTCACTCAATATATGGTTGTTTCTTTAATTCTGTGTTTAATTGCTTAATTGTCTGGCCAGCAGCTAGGTTCTATATACTATCTATGCTATGCTTGGGAAAGCCATGTATAAATTAGAGAAGAATTGAAGAGAGCACGATCTTAACCCTTCAGGGGAGCGGATTTGTGGTTAGGATAGGAATATACCTAGTCACCGTGCTTAATTAAATATCGTAATCTTAGTGCGTTCTGATAGATTAATTTCATAGGAATATAGGCGTTAATCTATTGAGAATAGGCGAGTAGTGCTTCGGGAGAAGGCTATGAGAGCATTTATCGATTAATTAGCAACCATGAGTGAATTATATGAAGGGGAGAGTTAATTAGAATTCAATACGAGTGGTGAATCGATCACAACCCTGAAATATTTGTCTCTATTGAATACACAACAATAATCTCATTACTTGATAATTAGTTATTTCGTATAATCATAGTATAAAATAGTTACATTCCTGAATTTTTACTTTGGCTTGATTAAATAACAATTATAGTAATTTAGTAAGTAGTTTACACAAGTCTTTGTGGGTTCGACATTCGATTTATCATTATATTACTTGTACGACCACGTATAATTGCGTGTGCATTTGGGACCAACAAGTTTTTGGTGCCGCTGCCAGAGACATGAATATAGTCTACTTTCTAGTTTTTACTTTAGCTGTATATTTTTTCCAGTCTAACGTTTCTTGATTGTTACTCTAATCTCAGGAACAAGTTTATTGAATGCGTAGGGTCAGAAGCCAGGACAGACTTGACGGCTTTGACCCCGAACCTGAGAGAACAGTTTAGAGGAGGTTGAGGGAAGCAAGGGACACAGACAATATTCAGGACCTCATTCAAATTTCTGTGAACCCTGGCACTGCACTCTTCAGTAAGTGCAACTGTTTCGAACTCTTCATGTCTTCGTTTATTTGCCACAATATCTCTGAGATACCTTGCATACTTAGGCACTTCTTTCAAAATTTCCATCAAAGGAAAATTCACACTCAATTAGCTCAACATATCTAGGAATCTCTTGTACTTAGCATCATCTTTTTGCTTCTGCAGTCTTTGTGGAAACGGAGGTGGTGGCCTTGTTTTAATTACTGGCTCGGGTCCTTTATCATCTTTCTCATTCCCATCAACTGGCTTGGGAACTAATTCTCCTTCAGGATGAGCTGTATTCTTCTTTGTCTTTGGAGCTTCTTCTAGTATTCTTCCATTTCTCAAGGTAATTGCATTGACTTGAGCCTTAGGATTGGACTCAGTATCACTAGGAAGAGCTCCTACTGGTCTGGTATTTTGGGCACTAGCAAGTTTTCCCAATTGGCATTCCAAATTTGTCATTATTGCTGCTTAGGCATGGTGATCAACTATTATTTTCTTCAATTCTGTGTTTAATTGCTTAATTGTCTGGCCAGCACTTAGGTTCTATATACTCTCTATGCTATGCTTGGGAAAGCCATGTATAGATTAGAGAAGAATTGAAGAGAGTGCGATCTTAACCCTTCAGGGGAGCGGATTTGTGGTTAGGATAGGAATATACCTAGTCACCGCGCTTAATTAAATATCGTAATCTTAGTGCGTTCTGATAGATTAATTTCATAGGAATATAGGCGTTAATCTATTGGGAATAGACGAGTAGCGCTTCGAGAGAAGGGTGTGAGAGCATTTATCGATTAATTAGCAACCATGAGTGAATTATATGAAGGGTAGAGTTAATTATAATGCAATACGAGTGGTGAATCAATCACAACCCTGGAATATTTGTCTCTATTGAATACAAAACTATAATCTCATTACTTGATAATTAGTTATTTCGTAGAATCGTAGTATAAAATAGTTACATTCCTGTATTTTTACTTTGGCTTGATTAAATAACAATTATAGCGATTTAGTAAGTAGTTTACACAAGTCTGTATGGGTTCGACATTCGATTTATCATTATATTACTTGTCCGACCACGTATACTGTGCATTTGGGACCAACAAGTTTTTGGCGTCGTTTCCGGGGACTTGAATATAGACTACTTTCTAGTTTTTACTTTAATTGTTTATTTTTTCCAGTTTAACGTTTCTTGATTGTTACTGTAATCTCAGGAACAAGTTTATTCAATGCGTAGGGTCAGAATCCAGGACAGACTTGACCGTTTTGATCCTGAACCTGAGAGAACATTTCACAGGAGGTTGAGGGAAGCAAGGGATACATACAATATTCAGGACCTCATTCAAATTCCTGTGAACATGGCAGAAGACCAACACATGACCGTTCAGGAGGTAGCAATTCCCAGTATTGCTAATGTTACCTCCAGCATCGTGAAGCCTAGAATCACTGGGCACTTTGAGCTAGAGCATGATCCACTTTGAGCTAGAGCAAACGGGCAGTTGATGGGTCTTCCACACGAGGATCCTCAGCAGCACATTCTGAACTTCTTGGAGATTAGTGATACCTATATCACTAACGGGGTCACGCTAGATTATGTGTGGCTCACGCTTTTCCCATTCTCTCTGTTGGGAGAAGCATAGTGATGGCTAAAGGCAGAACCAGCTAATTCCATTACAACATGGATCGATTTGGCGAGAAAATTTCTGGCAAGGTTCTTCCCTTCAGGAGGTAACCCACCTATGTAATTCACCAACTGACACCCTCCAACGACGTTGTATTGCACTATCTCTACGACATCAATATTCTATCCCAAGCCCGTTCTCATTCACCAACCTTACAAGTCTGCCCGCTCCCTATGGACATGTACTAACTGCGCTATAATACCTTCTAATTCACCACTATGCTGCCGCTCCCCCACTTTGCGACTGCTCGACTTCCGCTTCCTACACCTAGCCTCCTAGAAATGGAGGCTCCGCCTAGCCCAAATTCAATATCATTCTCTGCCAACCGCATTCTTCAATAATCCTTCCTCATACTCTAGCCCCATGCACCCGAAGAAACCAGGGCACTAGCGAACTTAACACATTCCATTCGATTAGGGACGTCGATAACATGTCACAAGTGAATACTCCACCTTACTTGAAAACACCAAGTCTTACTACTTTATCAATCCAAAACTTGGCCATCTATAGATCAATTGCCTTCCTTCCGCCGAAATCTAAATACAGAAATCTCGAAATCACACTCTGAGAAGACCTCCCTTCAAGCCATTCATCACCCCCAACCTATGGGAAAGCATTCTATCATCATATCGACATCGCGCGATAACCAATTGTAAACATCATCACAACCTGAGCATAGCCTCAAAGTTCTCAGAAACACGGCAACAGAGCTGAAACAACATAATATTCTTCTGCAGGGCAACAAGAACATCCCCATCCAACTACACATTGGAAACACCTCGTACCATATATTCCTCAAATCCGTGATTCATAGCAAGCGTTCCGCGGCGCGTAAGATTGAGTATGAATCAGCGTAGGCATAAACCTCAAAGGAATCAAATCACACGATGAGGAATCAAGAAGGGAAGTACTCCTAACAGCCCCGTAGCCTCTCGAAGATAAGTACAGACATCTCCGTACTGATCCGCAAAACTCTACTAGACTTGCTCTTGACTCGTGAGACCAAAGGGAACGTAGCGCTCTGATACCATGTTGTCACGACCCAAAATCTACTAAGGCCGTGATGGTACCGGACACCACCATCAGGCAAGCCAATCATTAATTAGTTAAGTTAAATTTTCCTGTTTTAGCATTTATGAAAATCATTAGCTTTCACTTTATTACATAATAAGTAAATAAAATCCGTTAAGTAAGTACAATGGTTTAAATATTCCATTTTAGCAAATATATTCCAACAAATCCTAGAACCTGGTGTCACAAGTACATGAGAAAATTCTAAGAATTTCACAAATACTACAAGCTTGTCTGAAATACAAATTGGACAAGGAATTTAAAGTGGAAATAGATACAATATGAGGGAGACTCTGTCAGCTGCGGATCGCCTCCGGATGATGCAGCTCGCCTAACTCTCCAACCAGCCACGTCGCTATGAAAGTACCTGTGCAATAAAAATGCACAACAAGTGTAGTATGAGTACGAAAACAACGTGTACTCAGTAAGTCGCCCACCTAATCTCACAGAGGTAGTGACGAGAGGTCGAATTAGACACTCACTAAGGTCCAACAAATTAATTTAACAGAATATGATGAACACGGTGGGCATGGAAAGTAGTAAAGAAACAAATATATAAGGCACTGATATCCAAGTAAATACTGGAAGTAAATAAACAGTTACTACTTCCTCATTTCCCCCCAAATATCTTAAATAAATAATTTCTTCTTTGTTTTCCCCCAAATATCTTAAATAAATGATTACTTGTTTATTTCCCCCCAAATATCTTATCACTTCAAAATCCAGGAAGAAAATATTTAACAGTTTAGCATGCGCATATGGGGTAAGGACAACCGGCCTGAGCCATCATAATAATCATCTCTGTGCACTGCCGAGGGTCAAACGGCCCGAACCATAATATTTCTTTCAATCTCGCCGTGGCGTACAACCCGCTCCCATGAGAGTGGGGGAAACAACACTCCGCTCGCGAAATATAAATTGCGAAGCGGTCACATACAGTCATGCACAATCAACAGTCCACTCTGACTACATCGCGGAAATAAATACTCAAGTAAAGGACAAATTTCTATTTTAAAAATCACAAAAATTAGTATTTAAATCTTTTCTCGAAATTCATTTCCAAGTTTAATAATATTCAATAATATAACCTTATCCGGAATACAAATACCCACGGAGGAAATCAATTCTCTTTCTTGATGATTAAGAAAATGAATTCTAGTCTTCTGTAGAGATTAAATTACGATTTCCATTGTATTAGCGATCTAATATTACAGGCAAGATCATAGGTACAACAGGTAAGGCATGCTAGTGGGTCCTAGACTACCCGGACATGTCATAATAGTAGCTACGCACAGACACCTTTCACCTAGTGCATACGTAGCCCCAGCAGATAATAGCATATACTTAATTAATTCACCTAGGGGGACAATTCCCCCTCACAAAGTTAGAAAGGAGACTTACCTCGCTCCGAAATTCCATAACCGGCTTCCAAGCCCTTGCGATGACTCAAATCAATGCACAACACTCCAAAACTATCCAAATAATGACACACCAATGAAAATATACTCGAATATTTACAACAATTCTAAATTATATAATTTTCGAACACCGCTCAGTGAATTGACCAAAATGCCCTCGGGCCCACGTGCCCGAAATCCGAAATTTCTCGAAGATATATTCTACCCATAGATTTACTAGTTCAAATATACAATTTACTCTAAATTCTATGCTCAAATTCGTAGTTAAATCCAAATACAAATTTCTAGGTTTTCTTCAAGATTTCCCAATTTCCTACAAATTCTCATGTATAATTCCATGTAATAACCTTGTATTTAACTTAGAAATATGAAGGAATTACTTACCTATCATTGCATGAAGAAAATCCTCTCTTTGAAGCCTCCCAAAATCGCCCATGCCAATATGAAAAAGTGAGGAAATGGCCAAAAATCATGGTTTTAAAACATTCTGCCCAGGCCATTTCTCGCACCTGCGATTCCACAGGTGCGACCAAACTTCCGCACCTGCGGCTTTCCTCAGCTCAAGTCAAACTTCGCACCTGCACTCATTGTCCGCATATGCGGCTTCGCAGGTGCGGAAACTCCTTCACACTTGTGCTCCCTGCCAAACCAGCAAACTTTCGCACATGCGGCACAAAAGCCGCACCTGCGGCTCTGCACCTGC
The DNA here is from genome assembly GCA_005239525.1 of Nicotiana knightiana. Lineage (NCBI taxonomy): Eukaryota > Viridiplantae > Streptophyta > Magnoliopsida > Solanales > Solanaceae > Nicotiana > Nicotiana knightiana. The sequence continues at coordinate 95,316 of ML378572.1, forward strand.
GACTCAAGCCTCGCAGGTACGGTCACACCAGATGACAGCAACCTCAGCCTTCTTCAAACTCCAAACTCGACCCGTTGATCACTTGGAATCCACCCGAGGCCCCCGGGACCCCGTCCAATTACACCAACCTATTCCAAAATATAGTGCGAACTGGCTCGAGGACTCATATCACATCAAACAATGCCGAAATCACGAATCGCTCTAAAATTCAAACTTTAAGAACTTGAAATTTCAAACATCCACATCTGGTGCCTAAACCTATCAAATAACGTCCGATTGACCCTTAATTTTGCACACAAGTCATATTTGACATTACAGACCTGCTCCAATTTCTGGACTCGCATTCCGACCCCGATATCAAAATTTCCACTTCCGGTCGGATTTCTCAAAAATCTTCAAATTTCTATCTTTAGCTAAATGACTTCAAAATGACCTATGGGTATCCGTATTCACTTGCGATCGCGCTCCCAACTCCAGAATCATCATACGAAGCTATTCCCAGGCTCGGAATCCCAAACAGACATCAATAACTCTTAAATGCCTTACAACCCAAATTTATGAAATTCTTCTAAAATGCTATCTTCCATAATATATGCTGAAACGCTCTCGGGTTATCCAAAACCCGTTCCGGACATACGCCCAAGTACGAAATCATCATACGAACTTCAAGAATATTCAAATCCTTATTCGTAGGTCGTTTACTCAAAATTCCAATCGTAGTTCATTTCTCCAACTTAAAGCTCCTGAAATGAGAATTTTCTTTCCAAATTGACTCTAAACTTCCCGAAATTCAATTCCGACCACACCTACAAGTCATAATACCTGAAAAGGACCTGCCCATGACCACAAAATGCTGAACGACGCGCTAGAGCTCAAAACGACAGGTCGGGTCGTTACAAAAATTTTCAATAATAATTTGGTTCACATTCAAACATTTATAGATATTTAGTAAATTTTTCGAACTCAGTTACATTGTTTGGAAAAAATCTAATGGATTCACATGAACCCGTAGGTTAGGAGGTATCCACCCCTGAACGTAGGATGGCAATTGACTCTAGAATCATTTACATAGTACCTAATATTACAACTTTTGAATAATAATAATAATAATAATAACAGTAATAATAAGAGAAATAACAACAATAATGAAAATAATTAAGTACTCATCTTGTTTAAGAACGAGGCACGTAATAATAATAATAATTATTATAATTATTATTATATAATAATAATATTATTATTTTTACTCATTAATTGGATGGTCTAGTGTGGACGCATGAGACTGTATAGTGCATAGTCTTCTTAGTCAAAACAGATATAGGTCTGGCTGTTGCAATGGTTGTTTAATTGAGCATATATGACATTGCACGAGAATTTTAGTAACATTTCAAAATGGAAATTCAGCAAATTTATTTTTTTACCGAAGTTCAACAATTTGAATTATGAATTTTCTTAAATCTTTTAACATGACGGGAACCACATTGAGCGGAAACTTGGTTACAACTTTACCATTCATTATATGTTAGAGATATTTCTGTATTTTTTCTTATTATTTTTCTATTTACGGGGCGAGCACTCTCCCAAATACCTATCAATGATCACTAGATATGTTTTTATACATGCGCACGCTCTCTCTATATATATAAAAGAAAGGAAAAACGATAAAACAAACAAAAGAGTTTGTAATATCCTTGAGCGAGGTCCACTTCTGTTTCTTGCCTGAGTTCTAATTAATTTTAATTAATATTGGAATAAAAGAGTAATGACAAGTGAGCAAGTGTCACCTGTGAAGTGAAAAATAAGGTGAACAATAAAAACAAAACTATAACAAAGTCTAGTCTTTTACATAGAGATCAATGAGCCACAAACTGATACTAATTAGTAGCTAACTTTCTCACTAATTATACGTTTGTTTGTGTCTATTTTAAAACTGAATACTATGTGCTGCTTCGGAAGTAGCTCTTAATTGCATTTCTTGGCATTTTCTATTGATCAACTCTGATCTTTGTCATGGCGATTTAACAGTGAAAACTACTGTATACAACTTGTAATTTTATTCTAAATCAAAGAATATTTCCACTATCAATGATAATAATAATTTTCAATTTGGTAGAGACAAAAGTCAGTAATATCATTTTAACAATAGTGGATCATTTTGACTAGCTATTTTGACTTGTTAGAGATTTAGAATTTAACGGTAAACCACTGAAAATAGACATAAAAATGAGCCTGCTTAACATACTTGAGCGTCTATACACATCGCCTTTTCACCATTAAGGTTTTTGCTTCGAGAATTTTATTTGTAAACTATTATTTATCTTAAATAAGTATTAGGTGCGCATGTCTATGAATTTATAACTAAAAAGAAGAATATTGAACAAAATTTGGAATGAATTTCTTAATTATCCGATAACTTACTAATATTAGTATTGGCATGGTAAGTGGACAAGGGAGGTAATCAATAGATAATTATTTTATCTTTATCTTTTTACCCCACAAGTTAAGGCCTCATATGTCTTAAGGTATGCGGTATGCATTAGGAAAAAAATCAACAAGGGTGTGTTTTGATAATAAAAAAAAAAGAATATATAGAGAATATTTTATCTTGCAAAATCATTTTCTAGATTTTTTTAAATATTTAATAGAGCATAAAGGTAGTGACAAAATTGTAATAATACAATGTGGACGATATGATCTGTAGATAGTTGTAACGACCCGACCGATTGTTCTAAGAGTCTAGCCCTGTTTTCTTTCCATTTCTGCTTCATTCTTGTTTTGTTGAGCTCTTTTTTGTTGCGTTCGGTTGATTGATTCGGGTTCGGATTGGTCGTAGTGAGAAATAAGACACTTAGTCTCTTTGATTGGTGGTTTAGTTGGAAAAGTCAACCGGAAGTTGATTTGTAGGTAAATGATCTCGGAATGTGTTTTTCATGGCTCAGATAGTTTCATTAGGTGATTTGGGACATAGGAGTGTGTTCTGAATGTCATTCAGAGGTCCAGAGTAGAATTAGGCTTGAATTAGCGAAATTGGATTTTTTGGCGATTTCCGGTCGGCAGTGGAAAATTAGCTATCGGGTTCGGAATGGAATTACGAAAATTTTAGCAAGTCCGTAGTGTCATTTAGGATGTGTGTGCAATTTTTCAGGTCATTCAGACATGGTTTGGGTGGTTTCAACATCGTTGGCAAATTTCGAAAGTTTAGAAACCTTTAGGCTTGAATTTGGATTAGATTTGGTGCTATGATGTTATTTTGAGCGTTACGATGGTTCTACTAGGTTGGTATATTAATATATGACTTGTTGGTACTTTTGGTTGACACCCCGAGGGGCTCGGAATTGATTTCGGATGATTTCAGGAGGTTGGAATTGGGGAAAAGTGCAGCAAAGGGCTGCTGGTGCAGGCCTTCTAGTGTGGCCGCACCTGTGGACGGGGAGCTGCAGGTGCGAAGGCGTAGGTGCGAAAATCCTTGTGCAGATGCGGAAAAGAGGAACCTGGATTGAGAGTGCAGGTGCGGAAGTTGGGTCTTACCTGTGGGCCCGCAGGTGCGTGATGAGGACCGCAGATGCGGAATTTTTGCTTAAGTGAGAATTCCGCACCTTCGAGGGGATTTTCTGCAGGTGCGGGGTTTTGGTAGTTATCCCATTGTTTAATTAAGTGTATTCAGTGAGATAACCTACATGAACTTTGTATCTTGTGTTTATGGCAATTATCCCATTGTTTAATCATGTTTTAGTGGTGAAATTGGAAGATTTAGGGCTTGAAACTTGAGAGTTTAAAATGGGGAATTGAGGGACCATTTGGGGTCCGATTTTGATGTATTTGGTATGCATGAACTCGTGAGAGCGTAAGGACTCTAGTTTTTTAATTTTTATTGGAATCCGAGTCGTGGGCCCGGGGGTCGGGTTTGGCCAATTTCAGGATTTATGATGTAAATTGGATATTTTCGAGTGGACTTCGCCCCTTTAGCGTATTTTGATGATATGAATCTATTTTGAATAGATTCGGAGCGCGTTAAGGCCGAGTCGAGAAGCAAAGGCATGGCAAAGTAGTTTTCTTTCGGTTTGAGGTAAGTAACGACCGTAAATCTTGACCCGAGGGTATGAAACCCCGGTATTTCATATTGTTTTGATAAATGAGGTGACACGCATGCTGGGTGACGGGCGTGCACCAGTAGGGATTGTGACTTGGTCCGTCCTATAGCGACTATTAAGCCGCGTAATTGATTGGAAATCACGTGATGCTCCGTATTCTAGAGATTTACACTATATTTGGGTTGTATGCCATGTTTGGGGCCTGGTGCCGAACTGTTTGGACTCTCATGGGTGTTTTACTACTATTTCTCACACTGTTTTTGATACAAAAATATGATCTCAGTCATGATTTATACTTGTTCATTTTTGTGATGACCCAAAAGGTCATCCCGTGTAATTTTAGCTAAATCTATGTTCCGAGGCCGTGAAAACCTCCTTTTTATCTCACCTCTATGTGCGTGAGTAGTCCGGGCGTGTAGCCGGGAAGCCGTTAAGTGGAAAGTTGATAAAATGATGATTTTGTATTAATTATTTGAGTAAAGTTGACTTTGGTCAACATTTATGATAACCGGACCCGGACCCGTGATTTGACAGTCCCGGAGGGTCTGTAGGAAAATATGGGTCTTGGGCGTATGCCAGGAATCAAATTCCGAAGTGCCAAGTCCGAGAAATGAATTTTTGAAGAAAATTGTTTTCTGAAAAATATAAAGGTTTTTAAAAATGAGATTTGATGTGAAACCTGTGATACCGAGCCCGTATTATGGTTCCGGAGCCCGAAAAAGGTTCAATATGTCTTATATGTGTTATCTGTGGAATTTTGTGGGAAACGGAATTAGTTTGACGTGATTCGGATCGAAAATGGAAAATTTAGAAAATTTGGAAGTTTAAAGGAATTTCATGGATTTTGAGATTTAATTCGATGTTCATGATGTTATTTTAGTGTTTTGGTTACATGAATAAGTCCGTCGGATGTTTTTTAGGTTGTGTGCATAATTGGTTTGGAGCCCCGAGGGCTCGGGTGAGTTTTAGGTGGGTTTCGGGTGTTTAGAGTTGAAAAATCACTATTGGTGCGCCCGCACCTGCGGGCCTTGGGCGGAAGGTGCGAATAACCAGTCGCAGGTGCGGTCCATCCCCAGCCAACCCAATTCCGCAGGTGCGACACATTCTTCGCGGAAGAGGTTCCGCAGGTGCGGCCCTCAGTGGCTTAGCCCATTTCTGCAAGTGCGTTGGATTTTCTGCACCTGCGAAAGCGCAGGTGCGAGTGTCGGGCAGTGTTTAAGTTAGATGTTTCACCCAATTTCTTCTTCATTTCTTCACCAAAATAGGAGACCAAGGGCGATTTTCTCAAGAGAGTTTCTTCCCAAATCATAGGTAAGTAACCCTTAATTAGTTTCTTTCAACTTTTTAATGATTTTCATCAACTTTTATCAAGAGTTCTAGGGGTTTAATGGTAGAAAATTGGGGATTGGATAGAGTTAGGGCTTTTTGATTATTTGGGAATTTAACTTCGTGTTGGGGTCGGATTTCAAAATAAATTATATGTTCGGGCTCGTAGGGGAATGGGTGATCGGGTTTTGGTCCGAATCTCATATTTTGACCAAGCAGGCCCGGGATCGATTTTTGAAATTTTGGAGAGAAAATTGGGAATTTTATATTTAAGCATTGAAACAAAATTGCTAAGCATTTATTGATGTTATTGAGTCAATTATGGCTAGATACTATTGATTTGGAGTCGGGTTCGAAAGGAAAAGCGCTGCTAGAGGCTTGATTTGGATTCTTGGAGTCGAGGTAAGTGTTTGGCTATCCTTAGCTTGAGGGAATAGGTGTTGAGTCATATGTGCTTCGTGTTATTATCATTTTCAATGTATATGTGAGGTGACGAGTACCTATACCTTGTTGTCAAGCATGCCCGTGGGTCATATCTTATGGTATATGTGTTTTTCTTCGATATCCACTGTGTTATGAAGTAGATTTCATTTTGGAGATTATAAAATTGTTGGAAATACTTGGTTGTGAACAATGTTGATTAGTTTTTCGGTTGAGGATTACTTGGTTATGTTGTACATTCAGTGAGTTTGGTTATAGTTGTGTCCCTTGCCGGGACGGTGATATTTCTGTTATTGTTCCCTTGCCGGGATGTTGTAAAATTATGGTTTGTATTGTGGTCTTTCCTTGCCAAATCATTGTTCTGGTTATTGTTTGGGTGAGGAAGAGTGTAAAGCACGAAGGGTGATGCCGTGTATTTATTTATTGCATTGTGAGGATGTGAGTGTAAAGCACGAAGGGTGATGTCGTGCCATGGTTCTATATTTTAAAGCAGAAGGATAACGCCATGCCGATATTGTGAGTTTAAAAGAACGAAGGGTGATGTCGTGCCATGATAGGATAGATAATGCACGAAGGATAATATCGTGCCATGATATTGTGAGGTAAAAGCACGAAGGGTGATGTCGTGCACTTGTTTTGGTGAGAACGAGAGTAAAGCACGAAGGGTGATGTCGTGCACTTGTTTGTTCTCGGTTTTTCTTTTGGTATTAGACGGTTTCCATGTTCTATTACTCAATAAGTGTTTTTCCCCTTTGTACCCCTGCATGTTTTCCCGGTATTTGTACTTAACTATTTACTTCCTGCCGTTATTTCTGTTATGTATTATTGAACTGCACAAGTGTTTATTACTTGTCGTGTCCTAGCCTCCTCACTACTTCGCCGAGTTTAGGCTCGACACTTACTCAGTACATGGGGTCGGTTGTATTGATGCTACACCTGCACTTCTTTATGTTGTGCAGATTACGGTGCCGGACCCGATGGACAGTGATCGAGGGAGTATCCTTCAGTCCACAGGCGAAGCTCAGGTAGTCCTGCAGGCGTCCGCAGGCCTTGGCGTCACTTCCTATCTCATTCCTTTTTCTTTCTGTCTTCTCTTGTATTTCTGAGACAGTTGTACTGTTTGTTCAGACTTTGTTTTTAGTATTCTTAGACAGTTCGTGGATTTGTTGTGCCAGTTCTGGGGTGTTACTAAGGATTTGTAGTGTCAGATACTTGAAGATGTTATATTTCATAGTTTCCGCATTGTCATTTATGCTTGTTATCACTTATTGCTTTTTCTTTAAATGTTTAATAATAAGGAAATAAGCATTTTAATCAGAACGTTGGCTTGTCTAGCGAGTTCAATGTTAGACACCATCATGGTCCCGACAGTGGGATTTCGGACCGTGATAGTTGGTATCATAGCACTAGGTCGCTTAGGTCTCACAAGTTCACGGATAAACTTGGTAGAGTCTGAGGGATCGGTACAGAGACGTCTGTACTTATCTCCCAGAGGCTGCAAAGTTAGGAATAACTTCACATTTCTTCTTCTCTGTCGTGCAGTTTGAATTCTAAATGCTAACTGATTTTCTATTCTATTCTCTCGCAAATGGCGAGAACGCGTGCTTCCTCATCTACCGATCAGCAGCCCAATCCTCCTGTTGCAGCTCCTACGAGGAGCCGAGGACGAGTCCGAGGTCGTGCTAGAGGACGAGGCCGAGGCCGTGCTAGAGGCCGAGGCAGAGCCGGGGCTCAGCCCAGAGCAGCAGACCTAGTAGAGGACCCACAGGTAGACTTTTTGCCGGTAAGGTTCCTGCTCAAGCAGTTCCAGTTGGACCAGTTCAGGTCCCAGAGGGGTTCATTGCCTCCCCGGTTCTTCAAGATGCTCTGGTCCGTTTATTGGGCCTTATGGAGAGGGTGGCTCAGGCTGGTCTTCTTCCTACTGCACCAGCTGTCTCTCAGGCTGGGGGAGGGACCCATGCTCCTGCTACCTACACACCAGAGCATCTAGCTCCTCAGTTCTAGACTCCAGCAGCTCAGCCAGGTTTTGCGGCACAGATAGTTGGGGGGGGGGGGGNTTACTGGTGCACCATCAGAGGATCCCCAGGATTTCTTGGACTGTTGCTACGAGGGTTTTCGGAACATGGGAATCGTGGAGTCCAATGGAGTTGATTTTGCTACATTCCGTCTTTCTGGACCGCCAAGACTTAGTGGAGGGACTACTGTTTGACTAGACCAGCTGGGTCTTCGCCTTTGACTTGGGCTCAGTTCTCCGAGTTATTCTTTGAGAAGTTTCTACCAGTAACTCAGAGAGAGGGTCTTCAGAGGCAGTTTGAGCGCCTCCAGAAGGGATCTATGACTGTTACACAGTATGAGACCAGGTTCATTACTTTGGCCGGACATGCTATCATGATACTCCCCACTGATCGTGAGAGGGTGAGGAGGTTTACTAAGGGTCTAGCTCGTCCTATTAGACACCAGATGGCCAGAGAGACAGGTACTGATATTTCATTCCAGGAGGCGGCCAATGTGGCCAGGCGTATTAAGATGGTCTTATCACAGGGTAGCGATCAGGGGCTTGACAAGAGACCTCACCATTCTGGTCGATTCAGTGGTGCCTTATCTGGAGAGAGAGATTCCTTTGGCAGAGGTCATCCTCCTAGGTCACTCCAGTCGGCACTTCAGGTATCCCGCAGTGCACCATCAGCTACTATCAGTGCACCGCCGCTTCAGAGCTTTCAGGGTGGTTATTTTTGTTGATAGGGACAGTTTCAGGGCCATCAGTCTCAGCAGCAGAGGGCTTGTTACTCTTGTGGTGATCCAGGGCACATTGCTAGGTATTGCCCTCGAGCTTCTAGTAGTTCTCAGCATATGGGTTCCTGGGCTATGATTCCCGCACCAGGTGCACCCCTACCCCCTCAGCTAGCTAGGGGTGGAGGTCGAGGTGCTAGAGGTGGAGGCCTGTCAGTTAGAGTTGGAGGACAGGCTATGAGAGGTAGAGGTCCGCCCGCAGTAGGTCGACCCAGAGATGTTCAGGTTACAGGGGCTACGCCCCGATGCTATGCTATTCCTCCCAGGCCTGAGGCTGAGGCTGAGGCCTATGATGTAGTCATTACAGGTATGGTTTCAGTTTGCAGTAGAGATGCTTCGGTTTTTTTTATCCCGGGTCTACATTCTCCTATGTGTCTTAATATTTTTCTCCTTGTCTGATTATGCCCCGCGATTCCCTGAGTACTCCTGTATATGTATCTACACCGGTGGGTGATTCTATTATGGTATATCAAGTCTACCGTTCATGCTTAGTGGTTATTGGTGGTCTGGAGACTCAGGTAGATCTTTTGCTTGTTGATATGGTTGACTTTGACGCTATATAAGGGATGGATTGGTTATCTTCCTATCATGATATTCTGGACTATCATGCCAAGACAGTAACCTTGGCCTTACCGGGAGTGCCTCGATTGCAGTGGAGGGGGACTCATAGTCATTCTTTCGGTAGAGTTATTTCGTATATGAAGGTTTGGCGTATGGTCGAGAAAGGTTGTTTGGCCTATTTGGAATATGTTCGTGATTCTAGTGCTGAGGTTCCTTCTATGGAGTCTGTGCCCGTGGTTCGTGAGTTCCCAGAGATATTTCCTACTGACCTGCCGGGTATGCCACCCGACAGAGATATTGACTTTTGTATTGAGTTGGCTCCGGGCACTCAGCCCATTTCTACTTCGCCATATCGTATGCCCCTACCAGAGTTGAAGGAGTTGAAGGATCAATTGCAGGACCTGCTTGATAAAGGCTTTATCAGGCCTAGTGTTTCTCCTTAGGGTGCCCCGGTGTTGATTGTTAAGAAGAAAGATGGCTCAATGAGGATGTATATTGACTACCGGCAATTGAACAAGGTTACTATTAAGAATAAGTATCATTTGCCGAGGATTGATGATTTATTTGACTAGCTTCAAGGTGCTACAATGTTTTCCAACAATTACTTAAGATCTAGTTACCATCAGCTGAGGATTAGGGCGTCTAATGTCCTTAGGAGAGTTTTTCGCACTTGGTATGGGCATTATGAGTTCTTGGTGATGTCATTTGGGTTGACAAATTCCCCCGCTACTTTTATGGAGTTGATGAACCGAGTATTCAGAACCTATTTGGACTCATTCGTGATTATTTTCATTGATGATATTTTGATTTACTCCTGTGGCCGTGAGGAGCATGAGAAGCACCTTCGAGTTGTCCTCCAGACTTTGAGGGATAGTCAGTTGTATGCCAAAATTTTCAAGTGTGAGTTCTGGTTGAGTTCGGTTGCATTTCTAGGCTATATGGTATCGTTAGAGGGTATTCAGGTGGATCCTAAGAAGATTTCAGCAGTCAGAGATTGGCCTAGACCCATCTCAGCTATAGAGATCCGGAGTTTCTTGGGCTTAGCAGGTTATTATCGCCGGTTTGTGGAGGGCTTTTCATCTATTGCAGCCCCGATGACCAGGTTGACTTAGAAGGGTGCCCTATTCAGGTGGTCAGATGAGTGTGAGGCGAGCTTTCAAATGCTCAAGACAACCTTGACCACGGCACCAGTGTTAGTTTTGCCCACATGTTCAAGACCATATACCGTGTTAGAGTATTCAGGTGGATCCTAAGAAGATTTCAGCAGTCAGAGATTGGCCTAGACCCATCTCAGCTACAGATATCTGGAGTTTCTTGGGCTTAGCAGGTTATTATCGCCGGTTTGTGGAGGGTTTTTCATCTATTGCAGCCCCGATGACCAGGTTGACTCAGAAGAGTGCCCTGTTCAGGTGGTCAGATGAGTGTGAGGCGAGCTTTCAAAAGCTCAAGACAACCTTGACCACGGCACCAGTGTTAGTTTTGCCCACATGTTCAAGACCATATACCGTGTATTGTGATGCTTCACAGGTGGGACTTGGTGCACTGTTGATGCAGGGTGGCAAGGTTATAGCCTATGCTTATCATCAGTTGAAGGTTCATGAGAAGAACTATCTGGCTCATGATTTAGATTTTGCAGCTATTGTTCATGCGTTGAAGATTTGGAGGTATTATCTGTATGGGGGCCATGTGAGGTGTTCACGGATCATAAGATTTGCAGTATTTGTTCAGGCAAAAGGAGTTGAATATGAGGCAAAATAGATGGTTAGAGCTGTTCAAGCACTATGATATTACCATTTTATATCATCCGGGGAAGGCCAATATGGTGGTCGATGCTTTGAGCCGGAAGTCAGCCAGTATGGGTAGTCTTGTTTATTTATCAGTCGAAGAGCGACCGCTTGCTTTAGATGTTCAGGCTTTGGGAAACCGGTTCATGAGATTGGAGGTTTCTGAGACTGGCAGTTTTTTGGCCCATACTGTGGCCCGTTATTCATTATATGATCGTATCCGGGCCAGGCATTATGATGATCGTCATTTATGTGTTCTTAGAGATACGGTTCGGCACGAAGGTGCCAAGCAGGTTACAGTTGATGATGAGGGAGTTTTGAGGATGCAGGGTCGTATTTGTGTACCCGATGTTCATGGTATTCATGAGTTGACACTGCACGAGGCCCGTAGTTCCCGGTATTCCATTCATCCGGGTACCGCAAAGATGTACCAGGACTTGCGGCAGCATTATTGGTGGCGAAGGATGAAGAAGAATATTGTAGCATATGTAGCTTGGTGCTTGAATTGTCAATAGGTTAAGTACGAGCACCAGAGACGTGGTGGTTTGATGCAGCAAATTGAGCTTCCCGAGTGAAAGTGGGAGAGGATCACCATGTATTTCGTAGTTGGGCTCCTACACACTTCATTCCTGTATCAGTTTCGTATTCTTCGGAGAAGTTGGCAAAGATCTACATCAGGGAGATTGTTCGCCTGCATGGTATGCCCGTGCCCATTATATCTGACCGAGGTACTCAGTTTACCTCCCATTTCTGGAGAGTATTTCAGCGGGAGTTGGGCACACGGGTTGATTTGAGCACATCATTTCATCCTCATACGGACAGACAGTCCGAGCGTACTATTCAAATTTTGGAGGATATGTGGCGGGCATGTGTCATTGACTTTGGAGGTTCATGGACCAATTTTTACCTTTAGCTGAGTTTTCCTACAACAGCTATCAGTCGAGCATTCAGATGGCTCCGTATGAGGCGTTGTATGGTAGGCAGTGTCGGTTGCCAGTCAGGTGGTTCGATCCAGGAGAGGCTAGATTGTTGAGTTCATAGTTAGTCCAGGATGCCTTGGAAAAGGTGAGGATCATTTAGGATAGACTTCGCACAGTTCAGTCCCAGCAGACTCCCTTTGCCACCCAGTTTATCAGCCGTGCACCCGGTGTGTCATGTATCTATGCTTTGGAGGTATATTTCTGATCCGTCTCATGTACTTGACTTCAGTGGTGTCCAGCTGGACAAGGATGTGACTTATGAGGAGGAGCGGATAACCATATTAGCTCGGCAGGTTCGTCAGTTGAGATCGAGAAGTTATCCTTTGGTTCGTGTTCAGTGGAGAGGTCAGCCTGTTGAGGCAGCTACCTGGGAGTCCGAGTCCGATATGCGGAGCCGATATCCCCATATTTTCCACGATTCAGGTACCATTCTATGTCCGTTCGAGGACGAACGATTGTTTTAGAGGTGGAGATTGTGATGACCCAAAAGGCCGTCCCCTGTAATTTTAGCTAAATCAGTGTTCCGAGGCCGTGAAAACCTCCTTTTATCTCACCTCGATGTGCATGAGCAGCCCGGGAGTATAGCTGGGAAGCTGTTAAGTGGAAAATTGATAAAACGATGATTTTGTATTAATTATTTGAGTAAAGTTGACTTTGGTCAACATTTTTTGGTAAACGGATCTGGACCCGTGATTTGACGGTCTCAGAGGGTCCGTATGAAAATATGGGACTTGGGCGTATGCCCAGAATCGAATTTCGAGGTGCCAAGTCCGAGAAATAAATTTTTGAAGAAAATTATTTTATGAAAAATATTAAGGTTTTTGAAAATGATATTTGATGTGAAACCTATGATACCGGGGCCGTATTATGGTTCCGGAGCCCAGAACAGGTTCAATATGTCTTGTATGTGTTATCTGTTAAATTTGGTGGGAAACAGACTTAGTTTGACGTGATTCAGATCGAAAATGGAAAATTTAGATGTTTTGGAAGTTTAAAGGAATTTCATGGATTTTGAGGTTTAATTCGATGTTCATGATGTTATTTTAGTGTTTTGGTTACTTGAATAAGTCCGTAGGATGTTTTTGAGGTTGTGTGCATAATTGGTTTGGAGCCCCGATGGCTCAGGTGAGTTTCGGGTGGGTTCCGGGGTGTTTAGAATTGAAAAATCATGGCTGGTGCACCCGTTCTGGTGCGCCCGCACCTGCGGGCCTTGGACCGCAGGTGCGAGACTGCAGGTGCAGATAACCTGCCGCATGTGCGGTCCTGCCCAGCCAGCCCAATTCCGCAGGTGCGACACATTCTTCGCAAAAGCGGTTCCGCAGATGTGGCCCTCAGTGGTTTAGCCCATTTCTGCAGGTACGTTGGATTTTCCGCACTTGCGAAAGTGCAGGTGCAACCCAGGCACCGCAGCTGCGAGGGTCAGGCATTGTTTAAGTTAGATGTTACACCCGATTTCTTCTTCATTTATTCACCAAAATATGAGACCAAAGGTGAATTTCTCAAAAGAGTTTCTTCCCAAATCATAGGTAAGTAACCCCTAACTAGTTTCTTTCAACTTCCTAATGTTTTTCATCAACTTTTATCAAGAATTTTAGGGTTTTAATTGTAGAAAATTTGGGATTTGGGTAGAGTGATGGATTTTTGATTATTTGGGAATTTGACTTCATTTTGGGGTCGGATTTGAACAGAAATTATATGTTCGGGCTCGTTGGGGGATGGGTGATCGGGTTTTGGTCAGAACATCGTGTTTTGACCAAGTGAGCTCGGGATCGATTTTTTGAATTTTGAAGAGAAAGTTGGGAATTTTATATTTAAGCATTGAAACTGAATTGCTAAGAATTTATTGATGTTATTGAGTCAATTATGTCTAGATACTATTGATTTGGAGTCGGGTTCGAAAGGAAAAGCGGTACTAGAGTCTTGATTTGGATTCTTGGAGTCGAGGTAAGTGTTTGGCCTAACCTTAGCTTGACGAAATAGGTGTTGAGTCATATGTGCTACGTTTTATTATCATGTTCAATGTATAGGTGAGGTGACGAGTACCTATACCTTGTTGTCAAGCATGCCCGTGGGTCATATCTTATGGTATATGTGTTTTTCTTCGATATCCACTGTGGTATGAAGAGGATTTCATTTTGGAGATTATAAAATTGTTGGAAATACTTGGTTGTGAACACTGTTGATTAGTTGTTCGGTTGAGGATTACTTGGTTATGTTGTACATTCAGTGAGATTGGTTATAGCTGTTTCCCTTGCCGGGAATGTGATATTTCTGTTATTGTTCCCTTGTCGGGATGTTTTAAAATTATGGTTTGTATTGTGGTCCTTCCTTGCCAAGTCGTTGTTCTGGTTATTGTTTGGGTGAGGAAGAGGGTAAAGCACGAAGGGTGATGCCGTGTATTTTATTGCATTGTAAGGATGAGAGTGTAAGCACCAAGGGTGATGTCGTGCCATGATTTAATATTTTAAAGCACGAAGGATAATGTCGTGCCGATATTGTGATTTTAAAAGCACGAAGGGTGATGATGTGCCATGATATGAGAGATAATGCACGAAGGATAATGTCGTGCCATGATATTGTGAGGTAAAAGCATGAAGGGTGATGCCGTGCACTTGTTTTGGTGAGAACGAGAGTAAAGCACGAAGGGTGATGCCGTGTACTTGTTTGTTCTCAGTTGTTCTTTTGCTATTAGACGGTTGCCATGTTCTGTTACTCAATAAGTGTTTTCCCCTTTGTACCCGCGCATGTTTTCCCGTATTTGTCCTTAACTGTTGTCGCGCCCCCCTTTTTCCTCGTACGGGTCAGGTGCGGAGAGATCGGGTTCATGACATTCTGGACAACTCCTTAAAGGAAGAGGTTTAAGGAAGTGTCGCCACCTAACGATTTTGTGGCGCGTTAGGGCACCTAGAGTAGATAACTCATGAAATAGTTTGCATTACCAGAGATTGGGTAAGGGTTTGAAGTTATCCTAAGGGGAAGGTATTAGGAACCCATCAAGATCCACAACTGTGGGTCCCAACCAAGACGTTTTGTGAATTTGGACAGTAAGCAAATAGCAAGTAAGGTTCATATAAGAAGGGATTTCAAAAAAGTACGAAAATCTTTAAAGGTTTTGGGAAATATTAGAATAAAAACATTTCAAAAGAATTGTCCTAGGTTTAAAGAAATACGGATCACATCAATGCAATACCCGGTAATCACTCCTCGAAGAGGGGCTACACGTGGTATTAGCGCACCGGTCAACATATCCGTATTCTACCCTTCCCACCCCGTAGAGGTTATTTAAAGAAGCGCATGTTGGTCACGAAGCTTATTGTGTGCTATCACCCATCCCATCCTATAAGTCCTGGGGGGTGTTTAGGACTACTAAATCCTACAAGGTGAGTACTAGGTTGAACCCCTAGGTTTAAAGGATAAAATTCTAAGCGACAAGTAGAAAAACAGTTAAGACTACACATATGGGATACACATAACAAACATATGGCTAAAGTACCCCTCCGCAAGTAAGGCATGTAAATAGCACATCTCAAACACAAAGAAGATCTCAAAATCAGGATTTAAAACAGTGATTCCGAGTTTGGAAAACAATAGGTTTCAGAAGTTTTGGGGGGTTTCTTGAAACTCAGTAATAAAGTAGGGAGTTTAAAAGGACATAATAGTTTTGAGAAGAGAATGATTTTAAAAATTCCAGTGATTCAAAGACTTGAGCAGAAATTAAAATGCACAGCAGTTTAGTGAAGTCCCTAGTAAAAAGTAAATAGGAAGCTTAAGAGAAATCAGTAAATCATGATCTTAGAAATAACAGAGTGATCCAAAAGGGGAAGTGACTTTAAAAGATTATGCAGTTTGAAGCAGAGTAGCAGTCAATAGTTTAATAAAGAAAAAACAGTAGTTCTAAAAAAACAGAGCAAGGATTCGAACAGAATGATTTTGTAGAAGGAATAATTGTTGAAAGATCCATTAGTTGCTAGGCAAAGCAGGAGTGAAAACAATGACAAACATGAAAGTTCTAAGGATTGATTAATTCTAAAGATCACTTTTAATACAAGTCAGACATAGAACGACCAATTTTGGTTTTAATGAATATTAGGCCTAAAGTTTGTCTAGGCGTTCGTAATACTGATTATTCATTTTAAAGAGTGAAATAAAGATTTAACTCTGATGTTAAACACATAAAGGATAATACATTTGCAGAAAACGTTTAAACTATTTAACACGATTTTAGCGAGGTTCCTAGATTTGATACATACTGACTAGGTGTTAGACAGAATATAACTTGAAACAAATATACTGAACGCAAAGTCTTAGAGAACATGATATCTAATGCACACATGGATACCTAAAACATGGTTTCTAAATGTAGTACTTATGAGAATGCAGCAATCTATTAATTTGTCATAGTGATGAACTGTGTGCAGGGCTTATAAAATGACATGAATATAATAGATATGCTGAAATAAAGAACTTAAACATGGCTTCTAATGCATGGTATGCATATCCTAGACATGATACTATTGCACACATAGGTAAATAAATCCTATGGTCATGATTTCTACCCATAACTATATAAGCATGCATAATCCCCACCCTTTCACTATCCAGCCCCAAATATTCATTTACAGATTATTACAGGCCAAGAATAATGAATTACACAACTGAATAAAGGCAAATCAAGAAGCTATACTATAGAGAGCCTGCCAGTAGGCCCAAAGTACCAGATCCATTTGCCATATGCCATGACCTTTCAACCCAAGTGTCTCATAGTCTCTAAGGACCTCAAAAGATCCTGGACAGTGCTCACACCCAAGTACCCTAGCCAAGGATGAGTAAGTGCAGTGTAGAAGGCCAACCTTGTGTGTCAGAGTTCATTGGGTACTCAGAGGTCCCCAAGGCAGTGCTCACATGAAGGGGGAAGAACCTAGAAGCTAAGAGTAGTGGGAAGTTCTTGGAGTTTTAAAAGAGAATTGTAGTTTGAAAATAGTAGTTTTTAAAACAGCAACATTCTGAGAAATAACTTTAAGAACAGTAGTAAAAGAGTTTTAAAAGAGAAGCAGTACAACTGTAACCAATAGGCAAAAGGACTCATGAAAGAGCAAACACAAACATGGGTAAGGCATTGGGGACAAATAACATTAAATATTAGAGTGAGGCAGAATTACAGTTATCACATAATTACCAAATAGTTGTCACATAATAGCATAAATTAATTGGGTCAGGACTGCATAATATTCAAGTAGCAGGAGAGGTAGATTTACAGCATGTAGAGTTAAACAGAAGGTGAGAACAAGTAACCACAATCAAGTCAAGGCAAGAAATATAAACCTGTGAACACATAAGCATGATGTGGACATATCAGACTTAAGGAAAAGGAAAAATAGTAAAGGGGGCATGCTAATTACACATGACTTAAGCAGTTATAGAGAATCACATGGGAAAAAGTATAATAGAAAATGGGGAGGGACACCATAGGGTCATGCTAATTACATCATATACAGTAGAACCATAAGATGAAGCACATAAGGAACAATAAGTAAATAAACAAAAACTGGAGCATATTATGTAGGGATGCTATAAAACTAAATCATAAACATACAAGTTGAATGATAGAGACTAGCAAAGTGCAAAAGATAGAGCAACAACAACAGTATGCAGAACAAGGAGAGCATCAGTAGAACAATAGTATGCAGAATGAGAGGGCAACAGTAGGACAGTAGTATGCAGGAGCACAAGAGCAATATAGGTTACTCAGTCTTGGCTTTCAACCGACTGAGCAGTCAAAAATAGATGTAAAGAACAAGAAGTGTATGAAAGCAAAAAACGTTCAGAGCAATGTATGTGTGTCAGTGCTCTCAATATCAGTGTGTGTGTGAATTTCAGTGTATTTGTGAAGAGGGAAGACATGTCTTTATATAGTTTTGAAAACGAGTAGTGCATAGGTAAATTATGGAAATAACAATCAATCAACACCAATTAAGACGAATTGGACTCCTTCAATTAAGGAGTCTAGTTCAAACGGTATAGTCAAGGTGAAATAAGCCAAAGAAATCAGTCCAATATGACTGATTCTCTCAAATTAGGACAAGGAAATCACATAGTGCACAAATAAACCCAAATACATAGTGGGTAATTAAGGAATGTTGAACTAATATTACACTTATAAAATAAAAATAGGGACTCAGTTTGAAAATCAATTAAGAAGATCTCGGATTTAATTATAATCACAGGGAATCCGAAATAGTTAAGGAAAGCATCACATAAACATGGAAGGAATTCAAAATTGGTACAGAATTACAGAAGGAATACACGAGATCATGTATTTTAAGGAACATCACAAGAATGGGATTTTCACACAAAAGGATCGATATAAATCAACAAGTAAACAATCAGTAGGGTAAAGATCGGAATTGTCAAGCATTCAAACAGTAATCACTTATTAACACAGAGAGATGCTTGTAGAACAGTAGAGACTAGAGATTATAACAATAAATCAAAGCAGGAGTCACAAAGAACACACGAACACATAGTCAAATAGTAAAGATCAACCCAGAACACTAAGGTTTCATCAATAACAGTTCAGATAACACAAAATCAAGACATAATAACTTAAACATAGCATGGATATCAAAAGGAAACTGCTTTGAGAACAAGGTATAGAAACCCTACTTTTTGAAATCGTTTTAAACCAAATTTTCTGGAGAAAAACAAGAAGAAACTTCATAGCATGGTAAATATAAGATGGATCTTAAAGAAAACCTAAATATACAGAGAACTAGGGTTTCGTGGAACCCCATAAAGGAGCACAAACCTCGTGAGTGACCTCGATTCAGGCTAGGGGTACTGCAAACTTACTCAAACGGCCGGGGAGGGGGGGGTGGCCGGAACACGGAAAGAGACCCATAGGAGGTGAGTGAACCGTTCCATGTTCGTCTGAAGAACTCAGGCTATCACTGAGCAGGTGAAAGGCAGGTAGATGGCCAGGAGGTGATGGAGGACCAAGGTTCCGGTGAGAATCCACCGGAGAAGACGACCAGAGACCATCAGAAAAGATGAAGTCAAGGAGACTTATAGAGAGTTCTAGAGATAGGTAGATAGAGGAAAGTTCTCGACAAAAATGAGGGGTTGGTGAGGGGGGTCGTTTAAATTAACTTAGGAAGGTAGAATCTGGGCCGTTGATCTAATTTGATCAATGACTCAGATTAATTAGGGGGTTGGCCGGGTTAATTAAAGGATTGTGCTGGGTATTTATGGGTTACATGTGGGTTGGGTATTGGGGTTTTAGAGTTGGCTATAATTTAAATAAATAGGGCTAAACGTTAAATACCCAATTAAACAAAATAATTAATTAATGACATGGCTAGTAATTGTGTAAAAGATGTAATTAAGGCCAAATAAATGAAATTAAGGCGATTAAACAATATATAAAAATATAAATGATCGTTTATTAATTTTAAAATGGTATAAATGTACATGTGTGCTATTATTGCAACAATTGCTAAAATTAGCTAAATAATGCCAATATTGGCTAATTTGTGAAATGATTAACTCCTAAGGGAATTAAATAGGATACAAATAACATATTGAGCAAGAAAACAATTTAAATTATTTATAACATCATTTATGGATAATTATAGAATATAAAGTATTAAATAAACAGGAAAATAATTTGGTAAAAATACGAAAAAATTATAGGAAAATACCAGTTGCGGTGAAGAGTGATTTTGAAGGTATATATATGCAAGTTTGAAAATAATTTGGGAAAAATTGGGTATCAACAGCTGTTTACTTCATGCCGTTATTTCTGTTATGTATTATTGAACTGCACAGGTGTTTATTACTTGTCGTGTCCTAGCTTCGTCATTACTTCGCCGAGGTTAGGCTCGGCACTTACTCAGTACATGGGGTCGGTTGTACTGATGCTACACTTGCACTTTTTATGTTGTGCAGATTACGATACCGGACCCGGTGGACAATGATCGAGGGAGTATCCTTCAGTCCACAGGTGACACTCAGGTAGCCCGGCAGGCGTCCGCAGGCCTTGGCGTCACCTCCTATCTCATTCCTTTTTCTCTCTGTCTTCTCTTGTATTTCTGAGATAGTTGTACTGTTTATTCAGACTTTGTTTTTAGTATTCTAAGACAGTCCGTGGAATTGTGGTGCCAGTTCTGGGGTGTTACTACGGATTTGTAGTGTCAGATACTTGAAGATGCTATATTTCATAGTTTCCACATTGTTATTTATTCTTGTTATCACTTATCACTTTTTCTGTAAATTCCTAATAATAAGGAAATAATCATGTTAATCAGAACATTGGTTGTCTAGCGGGTTCAACGTTAGACGCCATCACGGTCCCGATGATGGGATTTCGGGTCGTGACAATTTTCATTTCTGTTTATCACCCTGTTTTCAAACAAATGAGAAATGTTTTGGGCTAAGTCCCTGTGATTGTGGTGAGATGCCCGAGTGGCTTGTGAGGATGATGAATGAGCGAGGCCGAGAGCCGGGTTTGTGAGGATAGTGATGGATCGGGCTGCACGCCGCATCGTTATATACATATATACATATATATTGGGTCGGGCTGCATGCCACATCATTATATATATTGGATCGGGTTGCATGCCACAACAATATGAAGCTTGGGCTGAAGGAGCCCCTCCAGAGATCTGTACACACCCAGTGAGCGTAGTCGACTATTTATGGATCAGGCTGCACGTCGCAACATTATATATATATATATATATATAGATATATATATATAATGTTGCGACGTGCAGCCTGATCCATATATATATATGTGTGTGGATCGGGCTGCACGCTGCAACAATTATTACAGGGCATCTATTGAGCGTGAGTGCTGAGTGTGAGTGATGATTGCCGAGAGATGAGTCCCGAGTGACTGAGAGGCTTGCCCGAGAGGCTTTATATTGTGAGTGAAACTGTGCCCGAGGGGCTTATTTTCTATGAAACTACTGTTTTCACTCTTCCTTACATTTTTGCCTCTAAACGATAAATGTTGAACTAATGTTTTATATGAAATTTGGAAAAGGAAAACTGGTGTTTTTATGAGACTTTCGGGACGTAGATCCTTCACAAGATTTATTGTTTTCCACTGATGTTTATTATATGAATTTTTATGATTATAAAATCTCGTCACTGCACTCATGTTCTTATTAATTTTTGTTACTTACTAAGTTGGTGTATGATGCGAGACTAAATTGCATAGTTTAACATGTGATATACCTTACATTTTATGGGCATTAATGATAAAATTACACTTGTTATGTGCTTAATGGAGTTTATTTCATGTGTAGGTGAATTGGAAATGGAAACGGAGCTAAAGGGATGCAAATACGTCAAAAATACGCAAAAGGAGACGCCCGGGCGATAGCCGGGCGTTTGCCCCATAAAGCCTGCCCCCCCTGGCGTTAGGGGGGCGTTTACCCCATAAGACCTGGGCCCCCCTGGCGTTAAGAGGGCGTTAGGGCCATAACGCCAGCCCCCCCTGGCGTTAGGGGGGTGTTAGAGCCCAAACGCCAGGGGTCCCCAGTTTCGCCCAATTCCGAGTTTGACGAGTTNAAATTTCTTTTGATATTAATATATTTTGATTGATTATTCTTTATTTGTTCAACTATGTTCTTATTGTAGTTAATTGAATGGCCATCAATTAGCTGTGCCTATTTAGTATGTATCTACTTGAGAGAAAGTGCATATTTATGTAACTGTTTGAACAAAACCACTCCCAGAGTATAGACGAAAGTCATAACTGAGGGTTTAGAGGTTGGA
>ML378573.1:0-65130 GCA_005239525.1 Nicotiana knightiana
GAGATGGACATGATCACCAAAGAATTCAGAAACTTTCTCATGAGGAAGAAAGGCATCTCTAGATGAGGAAACTATAACAAAGTAAAAGCTCCAGAAAGACCAACCAACGAGGGATGCTATAAATGTGGTAAGACTGACCATCTTATTAAAAACTGTCCTCAGTGGGAATTAGAGTGGAAAAAGGAAAGATATGAGAGAAATAACAGGAGGAAGGAACATGTTCAAGCTAAGACAACCACAACAAAGGCTATGGTTGCTGCTTGGGGGGGAAAGTTCAGATGAAGAATCAGAAGATGGGGAGACTGAAGATCAGGCGCTCATGGCAATTGGAGAATCTGACAAGGAATCACATGAAGAACCAGAGGTAAGTATCTCTCATCTTAAAAACAAAGTAAAGTTCCTATCTAAGGAAAAACTCTCTGAGTTGCTACTTGATTTCATAGATGATTCTGAGGAAACAACCAAAGAGAAGGATAAACTATCTAAAGAATGTGCAATGCTAAAAAAAAAGTGCATAAACCTGGAAATCAGAATCAGTGAATCTGAAAAGAAGAACACTGACTTGTTGAACCAGGTTCATCCACTTGAACCTGAGATTCTAGAACTAAAATCTGAAAACTTAAAGCTAAAGCTAGGATCAAGTAAAAAGGTTGTTGATCATTCTCATATCATGTTACAAGAAAACATGGGAAAATTAAAAGATAATATGTATGCCAAGGATGAACAAATAAGAACTCTTAATGAAGAACTTGGCAAAGTCAAACATGAATTAGATCGAACTTGTAAATGGAATAAATCCTCTAACGCCCTGATATGGCTTCAAGAGAATCATAGTACCAACATAAGAGGGATTAGATTTGGAATTCAATTGCCCAAGTGGGATCCCAAAAACAAATATCTCACTCTTCTTGAGAATAAAATCTGCACCCATTGTGGTAAGACTGGGCACTACAAATATGAGTGTATTGCAAAAGAGCATGCCAGTCGAAAAAATGAGAGGTTTGTAGAAGGGAAAAACTGGCTACCAAATTGGGCCAAGAAAAATTTGATTCATCCATTCTCTCATAGAAAAGGACCCAAACTAGTTTGGGTTCTTAAGATTAACCTTTGATTCTTTTTGTAGGTTCAAGTGAGAGGAGGCAACCACATTTGGTATTTGGATAGTGGATTCTCAAAGCATATGACTAGGAACATGGAACAGTTCCTTTCACTTGAAAGTCTCAAAGGAGGAAATGTCTCCTTTGGAAACGGAAAGAAAGGTGAATCATTGGGGTTGGTAAGGATGATACACGATCCATTGGACATGTGTATCTAATAGATGGCTTGAAATATAGCCTAATCAGTGTATCACAACTGTGTGACAGAGATAACCTGGTTGCTTTTACTTCCACAAAATATTTTGTGATTAACCTGCTTACTGATAAGATTGTTTGGCAGGGAAAAAGAATGAATAACATCTATGTAATAGACTTGTCCACACTGTCTGAAAATGAACTCACTTGTCTAAGTGTGTTGGACAGTGATCCCCTCCTGTGGCACAAAAGACTTGGTCATGCAAGTCTCTAAGGAATTAGTGGTAGGACTTCCTAACATTAAGTTCAAGGAAGACAAATTTTGTGAGGCATGTGCCAGTGGGAAGCAGGTAAGGTCCTCTTTCAAAAGTAAGAAAATAGTCAGTACCACCAGGACGTCGGAACTGGTTCATATGAATCTATGTGGTCCTATGAGAACTTTGAGTAGAGGTGGTAAGAGATATGTGATGGTGCTGGTTGATGATTTTTCAAGGTTCACTTGGACCTTATTCCTGGCATCTAAGGATGAAACATTTGATATGTTCACCTTATTTGTCAAGAAAACTCAAAATCAATTAGGACATCAACTGGCATCAATAAGATCTGACCATGGTACTGAATTTGAGAATGCTAAGTTTGCTGAGTTCTGTGATGAACATGGTGTTAATCATAACTTTTCTGCTCCTAGAACCCCACAGCAAAATGGGGTTGTTGAAAGGAAAAACAGAACTCTTGAAGACATGGCAAGAACCATGCTTCTATCTAGCAAACTACCTCACAGCTTCTGGGCTGAAGCAATAAACACTGCTTGTTACATAATCAATAGATGCATGACCAGACCTCTGGTAGAGAAAACTCCCTATGAATTACTTAAAGGGAGAAAGCCCAACATATCCCACTTTAGGGCTTTTGGATGCAAGTGTTTGTACATAATAATGGCAAAGATTCCCTAGGAATATTTGACCCCATAAGTGATGAGGGAGTATTCTTGGGATATTCATCACATAGAAAAGCTTATAAAGTGTATAATAAAAGAACTATGTGTGTAGAAGAAAGTATACATGTTGTCTTTGATGAAACTAACATTCTTGCTGAGAGACAGGAACCTGAAGATGAGGAGATTGGACTTGTAAAAAGCAGTGACCACACTGAAGAAAGCATGAAAGGTAGAACAGGTGATGGACCAGGTTCAACTACCCCAAGCATCATGACAAGGGGAATTCAACATATGCAACCTGGCCCTGATCCTGCTCTACAACAACAAGATACCATGGAATCATGTAGGAATGAACAGCTGGTACTTAAGACACACAGATATCAGAGTTGTCACCCTCTTGAGAACATCATAACAGATTTGGCATCCGGAATCAAAACAAGATCATCCTTGAAAAATCTGTGTGCGTTTGATGCCTTTCTATCCATGATCGAACCAAAGAACATTGGGGAAACCCTACAAGAGCTGATTGGGTAAATGCCATGCAAGACGAGCTGAATCAGTTTGAAATAAGTCAAGTATGGCACTTGGTACCCAGGCCACTAGATAGATCAGTAATTGGCACCAAGTGGGTCTTCAGGAACAAGCTCGATGAGGATGGAACTGTTACAAGGAATAAGGCAAGATTAGTTGTTCAAGGGTATAGTCAAGAAGAAGGAATTGACTATGATGAGACCTTTGCCCCTGTGGCAAGACTGGATGCAATCAGACTTTTTATAGCATTTGCTGCACACATGGAATTCACTCTTCATCATATGGATATTAAGAGTGCCTTTCTAAATGACTATCTGAAGGAAGATGTACTTGTCAAGAAGCCTCCAGGGTTTGAAAGCAAGGAGTCACCTGACCACGTATACAAACTCGACAAGGCTCTATATGGTCTCAAACAAGCACCAAGAGCATGGTACGAACGATTATCAAAATTCCTGCTAGAACATGGGTACAAACGAGGCAAAATTGATAGTACCTTGTTCTTAAGGGAAAAGGGTAAGGATCTCCTGGTTGTGCAAATATATGTGGATGACATTATATTTGGGGCGACTTCTAAAAAAATTCTGAAAAATTGAGCAAGGAATTTGATATGCTAATGGGAAGTGAGTATGATGGGTGAGTTGAAATTTTTCTTAGGCTTGCAAATTAAGCAAAACCCAAATGGAACAATGATCCACCAACAAAAGTATGTGAAAGAATTGCTCAAGAAGTTTAAAATGGAAGACTCAAAAGAAATAGACACTCCCATAGCCACAACTACAAAATTGGATGTGGATGAACCTGGTTCATCTGTTGATCAGAAGCTATACAGAGGGATGATTGGGTCTCTATTATATCTCACTGCCAGCAGACCTGATATTGTGTTCAGCGTGGGATTGTGTGCTAGGTTTCAGGCAAATCCAAAGGAGTCCCACCTCACTGCAGTAAAGAGAATTTTGAGATATTTGAAAGGCACCACTGATTTATGCCTTTGGTATCCTAAAGGTAGTAATTTCGACCTTGTAGGATATGCTGATGCTGATTATGCAGGATTCCTGGTTGACAGGAAAAGTACTTCAGGTATGGCTCACTTTTTGGGTTCATGCCTTGTGTCTTGGGCTACCAAGAAACAAAATTCAGTAGCCTTGTCTACTGCTGAGGCTGAATATGTGGCTGCAGCCTCATGCTGTGCCCAGTTGTTATGGATCAAACAATAACTCATGGACTTCGGTATTGATTTTTGATGCATTCCTATATTTTGTGATAACACTAGTGCAATTAGTATGACGAAGAACCCGATTCATCACAAAAGGACTAAGCACATAGATGTTAGACACCATTTACTAAGGGATAACGATGAAAAAGGAATGATCTCAATCAAATTTTGTGCTACTGATCATCAAATTGCTGATATATTCACTAAAACACTTAGTAGGGAGAATTTTGAGAGAACAAGCTGGAACTAGGGATGATTAAGATCACCTGATTGAAAAAAAAATATTTTTATAAATGAATTTTTTTTGGCTATAAAATTTTAATTAGGTACTTAATCAGATTAATAATTGCTCAGCATCATGTCTTTATTTCCATACTCTTGTGCCATGTATTAATATGATTCCCTGGATACTAATAATATTTATCTATCTTTGTAAATTGAGGCAATTTAAAGATTTCTAACATGATGAACCTGGTTCATCTATGTTGATTCATCTAACTGACAAGGTACGTACTCTTCTCCATATAATAATTCAATTACAGTCACACATGAGAAGGATTCTATCTATATTTGGTTCATTTCTAAGTCTTTGTACCAATCTATAAATGAACCCGTTCCAAGGAGTCACATTAACACTCAATTAGCCTAGAAATAGGGAACTCTCAACCGTCAAATCAATGACACTCCTACAACTATTAGACTTCCACTTGAATAAATTTTTATCCGTTGTAAAATCAATGGCCATATCTTATAAAAGGCAATCATTGCTCCTCTCCTCATAAAGCTACCCTCAAACCATGTTTAACTCATACAACACAACCCAAAACTTGCAACTCGTCCTTTTCTCCTAACAAAGCATAAAAATGTCTTCACCTCCACCAGCTTCTTTGTCTAATTCCTCACCAAATCATGATTACGATGGAGGAAATTCTGAATCTGTCTCCAATTCTCCATCTGTTTACAATTCCGAATCACTAGAAATTTCATCATCCCCTGAAAACACACCCATTTTTTAACCCACTCCAAACCCTACTCCTGCCCTCAAGAATCGTCGTGTTAAAGTTCTTGCCCGGAAATCTGTTGCTTCTGGGGCTAGGGAAAAATTCTTAGAGGACCTTATTAAAGAAGACAAAAGTACTAAGTCAGATTCATCCAGTGAATCATTTAAATCAGCTAATGAGGAAGAAGCACCTGGTTCAACCAGTTCTGAAAAAGGTAATCTTGAAATCGATTCTGAACTTACTTCTGCTGATAAAAGATTCGTGTTGGTAGGGTCTGTTATTGATGTCAAAATACCTAAAGAATTCTTGAGAGAGAGGGAGAAGAATATGTGAGGGGATCTAGGGAGGATAGTGCCACGCTAGTTATCTGTGGTCCCATTCCTGAAACCATGGGAGAAAAGGTCACTGATTTAGGGGGAACATAGTTGAGGAAGCTGCAGCAGGTCTTGCAAGTCTGAAGAAAGGTACATATGAACCTGGTTCATCGGGGGAAGAAACATTGGCTGAAAGGTTGAAAAAGCTGGGGGAGTCTTATAACCCCAAGAGAAGAAGGAGTCAGAAACCCAAGAAGGCAACTCACCCAGTTCCTTCAAATAAAAGGAAAATTTCTGAAGTTGTTGATGTTTCTGCTCCAAAAGTTAGAGCTACTCATAGCACTGTGAGAGAAGAAGAAGAAAAATTAGAAAAGGCTCTGAAGGAGAGCAAGAAGAAGAGGGCAGCAAAAGGAAAAGCAAAAGTTAGAGAGCTTGTTGAGGCTATTGATATTGAAGAGACTGGGTTGGACCTGGTCCAACAGGAGGAGCAACCTGCTCCAGGCGTGGTTGAGACACCAAAACCCACAAAGGCTTCTTCAAAGAAGTTAGCTAGGATATTTGTCACACCAACAAGATCTGTTAAGAAGATCAGGGCCAAGACAAATAGAGTGAAAGTTGTTTATGATGATGATGCAGACTGGAGTGGAGAGGAGGAGAAGGAAATTGGAGTGGTGACTAACAGAGTTACCATGTTTGGAAAAAGAACAATACTAAAGGGTAAGCTGGTGAAGGATTTAGAGGGGCCTGGTATGCAATATCTAATGGAAACTCTGGAAGTGCAAGGCTGGAAGGACCTGGTCCTTCGCATGGAAGGCAGGCTGGCAAGAGCTGAGTTGGTAGAGTTTATGGGGAATGCCACTGTCAAGGAAGGCAAGGTCACGTCTATGGTCAAAGGGATTGAGGTTTCCTTTGATGTTAAAGAACTGGGAGTTATTCTTAACATACCAGCTGAGGGCTATGAGGACTACACAAGGAAGAGATGGCCTTGTCTAGATGGGATGGCCTCAGCAATCGATATCACTCGGTTCTTTAGTGATAGTGAGAGGGAGATTGAGCCCAGGCCGGTTTACAAGAGTGAGATGAAGCCCGAGCACAAGCTAATCTTTGAGTTCGTCATCAAGTTCCTACTTCCTAGACAAGAAAAAAGGCACATGGCAAATTATATGGATCTTACTTTGATGGAATGTTTGTACAGGGAAAAGCAAATTAATTGGGCAGCTTTTATCACCCAACTCTTTGACATAGTGGTGAACGGAACCAAAGCACACGCAATTCCTTATGGCTTCATTCTGACAGCAGTGCTTGCACATTTTGGGGTTCCAGTAAGAAAGGCTGATATGGCTACGACCAAAGATTATTTTGGGAAGGAAATTTTGCTTACATGTGACTACAATGTCAATGTTCCTGTGGATGAACCTGGTTCATCTAGGAAGAAACCAGTCAACAGCAAAGTTAGAACTTTGGTGCAAGAAAACGAGTTTAAGGATATGGAGATCCTTCATTTGAAGTCTCGTGTGATTGAGGTTAAAGAAGAGCGAGATGCTCTTAGAGCTGAATTAGCAAAGGAGAAAGAAAAGAACGAGGGTTTTCTTCAGCAGATGCTGTCTCTCCTACAATCCAAGTCCACAACCGCTACTGCACCTTCCCATCCTTAGGCTTGTCAGAGCTTCCATAACTCATCTTAAGACCAGTTATCAGTTTCAGTTTTTTTTATTTTTTTTGCTCATGGTTGGATTGTTTTTGTTTTTCTGTATGGTGGTTGATTATCGTTACTTATTAGTGAGTTTTGCTTGTAGTTATTGACCTGTCTCAATTTCTGAATTAGCTAACATTTATTGGTTTCTTGTGTTGATTAATCATGCTTTGCAGCTGCAGTTGCCTCGATGGCCATGAGTAATAATTAATAAAACTTGTAAGTATCTCATTTTGCAAACTTTTCGATGATGCCAAAAGGGGGAAGATATGTGCTGAACTTTTGCTGAACTTTTCAAAATGTTTTTTAAAGTGATATTTATAACTTAATGAACCTGGATTCTCTATGATTAATGCTTAAAACAATACAAAGTTCTTTGAAGTATATACATGATTAAGCACAGAGTTTGTCATTATCAAAAAGGGGGAATTTGCTGACCCATGTCACTACATAGTTTTGAAGATTGACAAAAGGCTGACTAGTTGAACCAAGTCCATCAGAGCACACATCTTGAACTAACTAGCTGGCACATGAACCGTATATGCTTAGGAGATGTTTTGAATATGAAATATCAATGAACCAAGAGATCGTCTCCTAATGCGAAAAGGTTGCAAACTGATCTGATTAATTGAAGTCGAATTCATCAAGGAAAGTAACAAAAGAAAGGAAGTTGTGTTCGAATTAGTTCACCAAGTAGAGTTGAACTAGAATTGGAAGACAAGCTCAACGACCGACTCTATAAATACTTGATGTATTTCTGCTGGAATTCAACACGCACAAAGCTGAAGTGAATCAAAGTCTGAAAGTAAATTTCCCAGAGTTATTTTTGCTAGCAGAATCATTGTGCGATACAAAGGCTACAGTTCAACTAGAAGAACCAGTTCTATCTGATTGATTATTGAGTCTAGTTGATTGTAGTAGGAGTTTTTAATATTGTATCTTTCAGCTTTCATAGAAGCAATTGTAATAGGTACGCATTGTTCAAGTTAGAGTTAACTTGAGGTGTGTAGAAATTAGCTAGGGGCTAGTTACTACAAAGGGATTAGAGTTAGTCCTAGGATTACAAAAAAGTTTATTTTGTAAGTCTGTTTGACTCAAAGTTTTAGTGAAGAGTTGAGCAAATCCTACTGAGGAGTAGGTCGTGGTTTTTTCACCTTTTGAGCCAGGTGTTTTCCACGTAAAAATCTATGTGTTTTTACTTTACTGTTTTTTCTTATTCCGCAACAGTAGTAGTTGGAACACCAAGAAGAACCAGGTTCTTCTACTGAGAACAACACTCAAAAATTGGGTACCACACAAAGTAACCTATCTTCTTGTGTGGTGTTGAAGTCTAAAACAACAGATTTCTTTCACTGAAAGCCCTGCAAGGAGGGAGTGTATCCCTTGGAAATGGGAAAAAGGGATACATTCTGGGAGTTGGAAGGATTGGGAAGTCACTCACTTCCTCAATTGAGAACGTGTACTATGTCAATGGCCTCAAGTAAAATCTACTGAGTGTATCCCAAATATGTGACTAGGGAAACAAGGTGGAATTCTTGTCTAAGATATGAACAGTCACCAACCTTGTAACTAGTGAGGTGGTACTTGTGGCTAAACGATACAAAAATATTTATGTTGCGGATTTTGAGTCTTTACAAAGTGATATGAGTTGTTTGAGATCAGTTGATGATGATGTTGAACTGTGGCACAGAAGGCTGGGGCATGCAAGCTTCTCTCTACTAAATAAGCTGGTCCAGAAGGACCTGGTTTGTGGTCTGCCCAAGTCAAGTTTCAAAGAGCACAAAGTGTGTGATGCCTGCGCAAGAGGAAAACATGTTAAATCTTCATTCAAGCCCAAAATAACGTCAGCACCTCAAAGCCACTTGATCTTTTCCATATGGATCTATGTGGACCATGAGCGTGCCAAGAAGAGGAGGAAAAAGGTACATCTTTGTGATAGTGGATGATTACTCCAGATTCACTTGGACTCTGTTCCTCAAAACCAAAGATGAAATATTTCAAGTATTTGTGGATTTTGTGAAAAAGATTCAATCACAACAACTGAAGCTGAAAATAGAGTGGTTGATGCAATTCAAGGTACTCCAATGGCTGCAGATAGAAGCATCCAAGAAACTCAGTCAGGCATGCGCAGCTCCTCTACAAATGAGCTTCAAGTGCCAAACTAGGAGCACAAGACTTCACATCCTCTTGACAACATAATCACCCCTCTGGATTCAGGAGTTCAAACTAGATCAAAAGCCAGAAATTCACTTGCCTTTTCAGCATTTCTCTCCCAAATAGAACCCAAACATATCAAGGAAGCTTTGAAAGATGCAAACTAGATCACAGCTATGCAGGAGGAGCTGCAACAATTTGGGAGAAACAAAGTATGGTACCTGGTTCCCAGACCTGTAGACCGTACCATCATAGGGACCAGGTGGGTATTCAGGAACAAATTTGATGAGTTTGGGAATACAACAAGAAACAAGGCAACACAGATTGTAGTTCAAGACTACAATCAGGAAGAAGGAATTGATTATGATGAGACGTTTTATCCAGTTGCTCGAATGGAGGCTATCCGAATTCTCATTGACTTTGCATCTCATATGGAATTCACACTGTTCCAAATAGATGTCAAAAGTTCATTCCTGAATGGCTTCCTCAAGGAAGAAGTTTATGTCAAGCAACCACCAGAGTTTGAGTGTCATGAGCATCCAGAACAAGTGTTCAAGTTGGACAAGGCATTGTATAGGTTGAAGAAGGCTCCTCGACCTTGGTATGAAAGGTTGTCAAAGTTTCTTTTAGAAAATGGTTTTGCAAGAGGAAAAATCGACAACACCCTTTTTCTGAATAAACGAGGAAGGAACCTGCTCATTGTTCAGGTATATGTTGATGACATAATTTTTGGGGCAACAACTAATTCTGTGTGTGAAGAATTTGCAAAACTCATGGGAAGTGAATTTGAGATGAGCATGATGGGGGAGTTGAATTTCTTACTAGGACTTCAAGTGAAGCAGTCCACAAAGGGAACATTTATAAGCCATCAAAAGTACATCAAGGAGCTTCTGAAAAGGTTTGACATGGAAGCATCAAAAGTGATCGACACTCCCATTGCCACTGCTACACGTCTAGATATGGATGAACATGGTTCTCCTGTTAATCAACCATGTATTGAGGCATTATTGGATCACTACTGTATCTCACTACAAGCAGACCAGATATTGTATTTAGTGTGGGTCTGTGTGCAAGGTTCCAAACAAATCCAAAAGAATCTCACTTGAAGGCCACTAAAAGAATTTTGAGATATCTTAAAGGGACACAGGACCTGATTCATAGATGATGGATACTGGAAATCCATGAAGTCGGACAATTTCATTCATAAATATTTGTGCATACCTCACTCCACCATATGTAGTCTTCACTGGAAAAAGTGTGCCGATTTTGTCAATCGATCTACAATCACCCATATAGAGTCATAACCTCTAAGGGTTCGTGGTAGCCCGGTGACAAAATCCATAGTAATTCTTTCCAATTTCCACTTCGATATCTCAATTTGTTGTAGTAGTCCAGCTATTCGCTTATGCTCAGCCTTGACCTACTGACAAGTCAAACAACTAGAGACAAAGTTAGCAACATCTTTCTTCACACCTTCCCACCAATAAAATTGCTTTAGGTCATGATTCATTTTAGTAGATCCAGGATGTATAGTGTATCTAGAGTTCTAAGGTTCTTCAAGAATAACTTGTCTCAACCCATCTACGTCTGCAACACATAGCATGTCACCTATTCGAAGAACACCATCACTTTCAACAATCATATCCTTGCTTTTACCAGCTAAGGCCTCATCTCTGTATTTGCATACTTGTTCATCCTCATATTGGGTGGGCTTAATGCGCTCAACTAATGAAGACTTATCCTGAGCACAAACCAACAATGCCTCTGAATATCCGATACCAAACCTGATACCTGTATTTTCTAGTCTCTGGATATCTTTGGCCAAACGTCTCTTTGTAGGAGCTATATGTGCCAAACTCCCCATAAATTTTCTGCTCAATGCATCAGCCACCACATTGGCTTTTCAAGGATGATACAAAATAGAGCAATCATAGTATTTGAGTAGTTCCATCCACCAACGTTACCGAAGATTCAGAAATCTCTGCTGAAAGATATACTTTTGACTTTTATGGTTAGTATAAATCTCACAAGTTTCGCCATATAGGTAATGCCTCCAAATTTTTAAAGCAAATACCACTGTAGCCACCTCCAAATCATGTGTAGATAGTTTTGCTCGTGATTTTTCAATTTTCTCGAAGCATAAGCTATAACACAACCATTTTGCATGAGAACACATCCTAATCCCACCCTCGATGCATCACAGAACACCATAAATCCTCCGAAACCTGATGGTAAGGCTAATATTAGTGCATTCATCAAACATGTTTTGAGTTTTGAAAGCTCTGATCACATTCCTCCGTCCACTGAAACTTTGCATTTTTCTATGTTAGCTTGGTCAGTGGTGTTGCTATTCTGGAGAAATCCTATACAAAACGCATGTAATAGCCTGCCAAGCCTAAAAAGCTATGAATCTCTGTAGGGGAAGTAAGTCTGGGCCATTTCAGCACAACTTCGATCTTCTTAGGATCTACCATAATTCCATATTTGGATACAACATGCCCCAGCAATGCTGCTGAGTCTAGCCAAAATTCACACTTTGAGAACTTATCATAAAGCCGATGTTCTCGCAAAGTCTGCAACACAGTCCTGAGATAATTCTCGTGTTCTCCTTGGCTACGAGAATATATCAGGATATCATCGATAAATACTATTACAAATCTATCCAGAAACGGCTTGAACACCCTATTCATTAAATCAATGAATGCAACTGGAGCATTAGTCAGTCCGAAGGGCATCACAAGAAACTCATAGTGCCCGTATCGAGTTCTGGAAGTGGTCTTAGAAATATCTTCATCTTTGATTCTAAGTTGATGATAACCAGAACGGAGGTCAATATTTGAAAAGTGGGAAGCTCCTTATAACTGATCAAACATGTCGTCTATACGAGGCAAAGGATATTTATTACGTATTGTTATCTTGTTCAACTGCCTGTAGCCAATGCACATTCTTAGAGATCCGTCTTTCTTCTTTACGAACAATACTGGTGCACCCCATGGTGATACACTAGGATTAATAAAACCCTTATCTAACAAATCCTACAACTATTTCTTTAGCTCTCTCAACTCTGCCAGTGCCATCCAATATGGGGGTATCGATATGGGATGTGTGTCAGGTGGAAAATCAATACCAAAGCCTATTTCTCGTACTGACGAAATCCTAGTAAATCCTCAGGAAATACATCAGAAAATTCTCTCACTACTGGTACATATTCTATTCTAACTTTTTCCTTTTTATGTCATTTACAATAGCTAAGGGACCCAAGCAACCTTTCTTCAAAAGTCGTTGAGCTTTCATAAAAGATACAACTTTGCAAATCTCTGGAACCTGACTCCCTCTTAGAATAAAACTGGGTTCATTTGGTATCTCAAACTTAACTATCCTTGTATGACAATCGATGTCACGCTCTTTTTCTCGCGAAATCAGGTTTCGACATTTAATAAGACAACTCCCTTCCCTTTTGGGATGAGATTTGAAGATTTGAAGAGTCGTTACCTAACGGATTAAGGTGTGTTAGGGCACCTAAAGCTAATAACTCATGAAACTAGTTTTGCATCACCAGAGATCGGGTAAGGGCTCGAAATTACCTTGAGGGAAAAGTGTTAGGCACCCCTCGAGGTCCATAAAGATGGGTCCCGACCGAACTTAATTAAGCGAATTAGTCATTAAATGAATATAAAGCAATTTAGACAACTATTACTTTAAAGCATGAATTAAAGGGGTACTAAGTTTCTTAGCCTATAGGATCATTTCTGTGAAATACTTGGTAGCTTTCCCCAAGTTGGGGTGCTACACATAGTATTAGCGCACAGGTCATCATCTTCTTTACTACCCAATTACTATCTTTCAGTTATTACCTAAGCGTTCTAATAGCTTCTAACTCGTGCTTTAAGCGTGCACTACCAGTCCCTTACCTATGGTCCTGGAGGTGTTTAGGACCTCTATAAAAGGTAGTTCTAGACTGACCTATGTTGCTTAAAAATAGGAAAACTAAGCGACAAGCAAAAATTAGATAGGACTATCCCATAAGGAGCAAATAAGGGCCCATGTTAACATCCACAAGTAAACAGCCAATGCACATAATGCAGACAACAGGTTTTATCACTTTAGTACCCTATAGGAAGGATATCTAGATGACCATAAACAAAATATAAGGCGGCAGTTTATTAAAATGAGCAGCGGTACCTATCAGTTTGCCTACTACTTTTAGTCCTTGAATCTGGGCATATTCCAAGCAACAAGATATCACAGTTTTAAGCCCAAGAATTCTTAATATTCCTACAGACTTGCCTGAGGTAATAACCAGAACAGAGTCTTATAGGCATGGTATCTAAATCTGTTAATTAGACCTATAATAACGAGTTACTGATTTTAACAGATATGTTTTTATCCTTTAGACCCTATAGACATGCTTTCCAATTTGCAGAATTAGTTTACTCCTATAAGCATGATTTCTAGGTGTTAGAAACTGATTTTTTATCTCCTATAGGCATGGTATCTAAATTGAAACCGGTTTGTATCTCCTATAGGTATGATATCTAAGTCGTATGTGGGCAGAATTTTAAGCAACTTGCCAGGAAGGTTATTATTCAAACTGATGGAATCATATAGACATGGTCACTAATGCATGTATGTTATAAAATATGCACAGATCCTATGGACAAGATTTCTAATGCAAGGGGTCTATAAACAAGACTTCTAATTATGTGAGTAAAATACAGAACAAAGCAATTTAGAAAATCCTATAGGCAGGATATCTAAACAAGTAATGGCAATCACACAACTTGATCAACACAATTAAACTTACAGGCAGGATATCTAAACAAGTAATGGCAATCACACAACTTGATCAACACAATTAAACCTATAGGCAGGATTTCTACCCAAATTTAACAAAAATAGAAGGACCCCCCCTTCCTCTTTCAATAATCAACCCCAAATCTATTTTTACAGACCAATATAAAATTGGGAACCAAATATTCCAACAGAGTAGCTTTGGAGTATAACAATGATCCATCCATGGAACATTAAAAGTCAGGCTTCCAGAGTGTCAAAGTTTCCAAGGGCCTCAGGGGACCCAGGGCAATGCTCACACCAGAACCACATTCAGAAGATAGTTCAAGATATTGGAAAACCAATCCCTAGTGTGTCAGAGTTCAAAGGAGTCTCAAGTGGACCCTAGGCAGTGCTCACAATGGAGTGGTTGGGAACCTAAATGACTAGGAGCAGGGTTTTTTTTAAAAAAAATTCAGTACATAAAAGGGATAAGGGGAAGGTTTTTAAAACAGTTGGATTTAAGAAGAAACATGATTCAGAACATAGAGTTGCAGGCAGAACTGCACCAAGAGGACAAGCAGAATTCATGCTCAAACACATAGCTCAAATAAGTTGAAGTCTAGTGGAGTTAAATATTTAGAATAGTACTTATCACAAAATCAGTTTGGCAAAACGATTGAGTTGGCCAAATACATGAAATAAACATACATGGCAGGGAAGTTAAGCAACAAATTGACTGATTGCATGTTCATAGTGTGCAAAGTTCATAATAGATATAGAATTAACAAACAGTGCATGAAACAAATTGAACCTTAGACTAACCTATGAGAAGATTCATATTATTCGAAATAACTTAGTCCTAAGTTAATAGTGTTACTAAATGAGATTGTATAATCATGTGAAATACAAAATTGATACAGGCTAGTCAAGCAAAGTGTAAAGAATGAAATTGAAAAGGTTAGGGCATACCAGTTAGGGGAGAAAGTAAACAGGAAGATGAAAGAGTGATAGAAGGAACTCAAGTGAGTGTGTGAATGTAAGAGTGTGAGCTTGTGCCTCAGCGTGTTTTTTTAAAATCAGAACAAATGAAAGGTTTATATAGCAACAGTAGAGTAAAACCAAATAAGGCAGGAGAATCAATTCCACACAAATAAGGCATGCAACATCAAATAATCAATCAATTAGGGCTAACGTGAATAAATTGACAGTAAGGGTAACTTAAATTAAGGAGAGTCTTTCACGGAATAAATCAGTAGACAAGATTGAGACTAAATAAGGTAAGTAGTAAATCCAGAAATCAATTATTGGTCAAGCAAAATAATCAAAACCCAGAAATCAAGCCAGTAATATAATTAAGGAAAGTATCACTAATTACGAATCACATATAAGGAAAGAATCTAAATAAGGAAATAACAATATTAAGGAAAACACAGTTTCAAAACCCTAATTAGGCCGATAAATCAATTAATCATTTTAATTGACAGGGCTAAGGTGATAACAAACAGTCGAGTAATGAAAAACCCTAAGGTGTAAAGACATAGAGATGAAACTCAGTCGAAAAAGTAAAGGAAGAAATCCAGAGTTAACACTTAAACAATTTCAAACATTTTTGCAGAAACTTAAAAAGATGAAACCCTAGAGCATAAAGACATAGAGATGATACTCAAGTGAAATCGGTTGAAAAGGTAAAGGAAGAGAATCATAGTTAAACACTTAAACATTCGAAAACATTTTGCAGAAACTTGAAAGAAAATCCAAACCCTAGATTTTTAGGAAAAACAAAAATCGGTTAACAAAACAGCAGAACCTTAAAGGAAAATTAACAAACAAACTCAAACCGCTTCAGATCTAAAGAGATCTGAATGGTTTTAGCCAGAAATAGTAAAACATAAGCAGAGGTGAGAAAAAATCTTGTTTGAATACGGAAAGACTTATCGAGAAAACGAGGGATTTGAACCAAGTCTGTTTGAATCCCTTTGAGATTCCCTCAAATAACATGAAAATCGAACAACCAACAGAGATAGGAGGCCAGATAAGGCCTGGAATCGAATAAGGAACCCATGAATCAAAATGGGTTCCAGTGATGACGGACTATGGCTAGGAGAAGGGTGAGAGAGAAGAGAGGAGGGAAGTAATTCAGAGGCGGTGGGTTTTAGAAAATGAGTAGGGTTTGGGGTCGTTTGGTGTAATTAAAAAGGAAAGGATATCATGGACCGTTGATCTCTTGAGATCAACAGCCAGGATCGAATTTGGGGGTTGTGCGGGTTATACGAATTGGGTTATTGGGTTTGGGTACTGGGTTATGTGTTGGTTTAATTGGGCTGGGTAGTTGTTGGGCTGGTCCGAAAATCAAATTAAAAGAGGTCATTTGTTAAATACCCAATTAATCTGATAAAATAATTTACAGAAATAGCTAATAAATGATAAAAATGCTATTTATGCATGAAAAATGATTTAAAATAATTACTTAGTATTATAAAAATATAAGAGGTCATTTTCGTGTAAAAAATAAAGTAAATATGCGCACATGGGCTATTATTGCAAAGTCATTGCAATTATAACCTACAAATGTAAATATAATTATGCATAAAATAATTAAGGCTTAATATAAGTGTAAATGATAAAATTATTATAAAATCATTTGTGATGCAATTAGTAATTATTTGGACAATAAAATAATGGGATAAATTAATTAGAAATCTTTTTAAAATTATAGAAAATTATGAAAAAATATTAATTGATGCTCATGCATTATTTTGAAAATATATATATGCATTTTGAAGATAATATTAGGAAAAATTAGGTATCAACAGCTGCCCCTCTTTACCCGGGAAGGATGAAAGAGTTGACGGGTAAAGATACAATGACCAATTTTGACCGGATAGAGCTATCTGAGAGATATAGGCCGCACTCAGGTTTTCGAGCTGCCTACATATCCCTGGTTTTACAGGAATCAGGTCGTGTGTAGTTCTGGATCCATCGGCGGAATAACCCAAGGAAGTTATCACAAGGACGGATACAAGGTTTCGAATAGGTGAAACGTCATGGTGAGTGATCACGTTTGAAATGGTATGAAGGAACTGGAGCGGGACTACTCCTGTTGGAATAATGGTTACTCATCAGTCACCTGCAAATTAGAAGATGTACTGCGAGCATATACGTATAAATTTGTATGAATTTAGACATGATGCAAATTCCCTTCAGACTATGAAAATTGTCCTTGGACGGTTGAGGATGACGTCCTTAGACCATGATGTCCCGGGCCATGAGTTGTGCGGTAAGGGATTCACAGGCCATGAAATGATGTTCTCGGGCCATGAGAATGGTCCCTCCGAACCATGACGCCTTTGAATAATGATGTGCAAGTTTGAGAGATCCTCAGGCCATGGCATTGGTGTCTTCCGCCTGTGAGGATGGTGCCTTCAGTCTATGACTCCTTTGGACAAGTTGGCTATATTTCATCCCATGAGATGCAAAGACATGATGCTAGAAGCAACAAGACAAGGCTTAGTCTTGTATGAAGTTGAGGGCAGAGCGTAGCCCGAGAGAAGAGAATAACCAAGTCTCGTACGGGATTCAGGACAGTGCTTAGTCCCATGCAAAGGGAAGGTCGCGCTTAGCCTTATGCAAATATGAAGGCAGGGATTATCCTAATGCAAGTTTTGGGAAAGTGCTTAGTCCCATGCAAGGAGAAGGCAATGCTTAGCCTTATGCAGATAGAGAGGTAGGGCTTAGCCTCATGGGGGTGTCGAGACAGAGCTTAGTCTCGTGAAAAATTCGGGACAGTGCTTAGTCTCATGAAAAGAGAAGGCAATTCTTAGCCTTATGCAAATAGAGAGGCAGGACTTAGCCTTGTGCAAGATTCGGGACAGTGCTTAGTCCCATGCAAAGAGAAGGCAATGCTTAGCCTTATGCAAATAGAGAGGCAGGGCTTAGCCTCGTGCAGGATTCGGGATGGTGCTTAGTCCCATGAAAATAGAAGGCAATGCTTAGCCTTATGCAAGGTACGAGGTGGGGCTTAGCCTCATGCAAGGTGGATACAGAGCTTAGTATCATGCAAAGATAAGAGTAAGAGCGAGGTAATTTTAGCTGACAATGTGTTTCGTGCATATTGATTGTATTGTTGCAACGGTATTTGTCGTGATGATATAGTCCTGCTTTCAAAGAAAAAATTGTGAGTTTTGCGGGGGGAAGGTTGGTTCGTGTCGTGATGATATAGTCCTGCTTCCAAAGAAAAAATTGTGAGTTTTGCGGGGGGAAGTTTGGTTCGTGCCTTCGTCTGCTTGACTTGCTCCGTTCTGTCTGAAGATCCTATCCAAACTATTAGGGTAGTGTTTGCTAAAGCAAAATTTCCTTTCCAAAAGCATGTGTGCATAATTTTCAAAAGACGTAGTAGTATATAGTTTAGAAATTAGTTAGATGAACCAGTAACTGTGACATAATCAGAGACATCGCGACTTCTTCTGCCGTCCTCAAAATTCTGCCCCAATTAACTAGTTGACTTTTTTGGCTGCTCCATACGCTGCGGTTGGCTGAACTTGCTTCAGAATTTTGAGGGTCCTCCTAGAAATTCTTCCCCAGTTTTTTATTATGGGGAAAATAGAAATTTCATTAAATTATGACCGAACCCATAGGGCTGCCTACGTATATCCTCTTAAACGGGAATCAGGTCGAGCTAGTTCGATTTACATCATATGAAGAAGCATAAGATGGTTTACACATAGTATCTTTTGACTGCATCTGAATTGATAGGATTTGGCCAGATTTCTCCGTCCATATCTGCGAGTATGAGTGCTCCTCCTGTTAATACCCTGTGAACCATGTAAGGACCTTGCCAGTTGGGTGAGAATTTCTTTTGGCTTCATTTTGATGTGGAAAGATCTTTTTCAGCACCAGTTGTCCCAGTGTGAATTGTCTCGGCTTTACCCTTTTGTTGAAGGCTTTGGACATTCTGTTATGATAAAGTTGGACGTGACATACCGCATTCATCCTCTTTCCGTCTATGAGGTCTAGTTGCTCATAGCGTCTCCTTATCCATTCTGCGCCGCCGAGTTCGGCTTCTTATATGATCCTCAAAGAAGGAATTTCCACTTCGGTGGGGATGACAACTTCAGTACCATAAACTAGCAGATAGGGAGTTGCCCCGGTTGATGTGTGGACTGTGGTACGGTATCCCAGTAAGGCGAATGGTAGCTTCTCGTGCCATTTTCTGTGATTCTCTACCATTTTACTTAGTGTCTTCTTGATGTTTTTGTTGGCAGCTTCCACGACTCTATTCATTTGGGGCCTGTATGCTGTAGAATTTTTGTGCTTGATTTTGAAAGTTTCACACATGGCTTTCATTAGGTCACTGTTGATATTGGCGGCTCTGGAACTCCAAATCGACTAATGATTCGGTCGCGGACAAAATCCGCAACGACCTTCTTGGTCATAGCTTTGTAAGATGCAGCTTCAATCCATTTGGTGAAGTAGTCGATGGCCACCAGAATGAACCGGTGCCCGTTTGAGGCGGTGGGATCGATCGGACCAATAACGTCCATCCCCCAAGGGGCAAAGGGGCAAGGTGAGCTCATTGCATTAAGCTCTTTTGGTGAAACTTTTATCATGTCTGCATGTATCTGACATTGGTAGCATTTTTGAACATACCAGATGCAACATGTCTCCATGGTCATCCAAAAGTAACCGGCCCTGAGTATCTTCTTGGCCAAGACAAATCCATTCATGTGTG
The DNA here is from genome assembly GCA_005239525.1 of Nicotiana knightiana. Taxonomy (NCBI): domain Eukaryota; kingdom Viridiplantae; phylum Streptophyta; class Magnoliopsida; order Solanales; family Solanaceae; genus Nicotiana; species Nicotiana knightiana. The sequence continues at coordinate 19,637 of ML378573.1, forward strand.
GACCGCAGGTTCCGACATGTATCTCCTCGATCAATTTAGAAGCCTCTTTTGCGTCAACACACCTTAACAGTCCCAGATCGGGAGTTCTCTTGTATAGGGTTCCTCCGCTTTGGAAGAAGTGATTGGAAAATCTCCGAAGGGTGCGTTTATGAGTATGGTTTGCATGCTTTGGGTATTCTCCTTTTGTCAAATATTCTTTGATGTCGTGGAACCAGGGATTTTCGTCCGTTTCTTCTTCAATGTGAGCACAATATGCCGACTGATTATGGATCCTTACTGGAATGGGATCGATGAAGTTCTTGTCTGGATGTTGTATCATTGATGACAAAGTAGCCAATGCGTCAGCAAACTCGTTCTGAATCATGGGGACATGCTGAAACTCTATTTTTGTGAACCTCTTCTTCATTTCTTGCACATGATGCAGGTATGGCAATATCTTGGAATTCTTGGTAGCCCATTCTCCTTGTACTTGGTGTACCAGCAGATCTGAATCGCCGATCACTAGCAGTTCCTGAATGTTCATATCAACAGCCATGTTGAGCCCTTATATGCAAGCTTCATATTCCGCCATGTTGTTAGTGCAGGTGGATCTGAGCTTTGCAGACACCGGATAATGTTGACCAGTTTCAGATACCAAGACGTATCCAATGCCGACTCATTTGAAGTTCGTATCCCCGTCGAAGAACATTCTCCAACCATCATAGGTTTTAGCAATGTTTTCTCCTACGAATGATACTTCTTTATCAGGAAAATACATTTTCAGGGGTTTGTATTCTCCTCCCACAATATTTTCAGCAAGATGGTCTGCCAATGTTTGTCCCTTGACTGCTTTCTGAGTTACATAGATGATGTCGAACTCACTCAGCAAGATTTTCCACTTGGCCGGTGGGACTAAAACTGGTGGCGCAGACAAGTATTCCTTGATCTTGTCAAAACCCTTTTGACAATCCTCGGTCCAACTGGTTGCAGCGTCCTTTTTCAGTATTTTGAAAATCGGCTCACATATTACTGTGGACTATGCTATGAAGCGACTGATGTAGTTGAGGCATCCCAGGAAACTCATCACATCTTTCTTGCTTTTTGGTGGTGGTAATTCTTGGATGTCTTTTACCTTTGATGGGTACAATTCTATTCCTCGACGACTGACGATGAATCCCAACAGCTTTCCGGCAGGAACCCCGAATGCACACTTTGCAGGGTTTAACTTCAGGTTGTATTTTCGCAATCCATCAAAGAATTTCCTCAAGTCTTCTATCTGATCTGTGTCTTTATTGGATTTAATGATGACATCGTCCACATATACCTCTATCTCTTTATGTATCATGTCATGAAAAATAGTTGTCATGGCCCTCATGTAGGTATCCCCAACATTCTTTATACCGAACATCATCATTTTGTAGCAGTATACTCCCCATGGTGTAATAAAGGATGTTTTCTTAGGTTTTCTTCATCCATCCAAATCTGATGGTAACTTGCAAAGCAATCTACAAAGGACTGGAGTTCATGTTTGGCAAAATTGTCGATCAGAATGTGTATATTTGGCAGCGGAAAATCATCCTTTGAGCTGGCGCTAGTGAGATCCCGATAATCAACACAAACTCTGACTTTTCCATCCTTCTTTGGAACAGGCACAATGTTGGCTAATCAAATTGGATATTCAACTACCCTGAGGACCTTGGATTTGATATGCTTAGTAACTTCCTCCTTGATTTTCAGGCTCATGTCTAGCTTAAATTTCCTGAGTTTTAGCTTGACTGGCGCACACATTGGGTTTGTGGGAAACTTGTGGGCCACAATGGAGGTGCTTAACCCAGTCATATCGTCGTATGACCATGCAAAGATTTCCTCATATTCTTTCAGGAACCGAGTGTATCTCTCTTTCTCTAACGGTGACAAATGGATGCTTATGCGGGTTTCCTTGACGGTTTCAGAATCTCCCAAGTTGACTATCTCAGTTTCATCAAGGTTGGACTTGGGCTTGTTCTCAAAATCCTCTACCTCTCTAACAATCTCTTCATGTATTACATCTTCCTCTTCTGAATCACTATCCTTTTGTTGCGTTGTCTCATTACATGCCACAATTGTCGGTTCATCAAGATAGGAAATAGTAATGTTGTAGGGATAAAAACATGAGAGAAAAACAGTAATAATAAAACATAGAGCTATTTAAAGCGTTAAGAAAAATGATTTTCAATAGCTCAAATAATATTTTGGGAGCGTTGAAAATATTGTTTAAAACAAAAACGCAAAAGTGTAAATCATTTTCAGAAAAAGTAAACAATGTTATTCAGCCTTGCTACCCCGGGACTCGTCGGGCCCTTGATGGTCTAACAGTCCAATTCTTGAGGAATTCGCCTCTCTCCACAGATTGGATGGTAGGGTCGTCCTCCTTCTCCTCCTCGACGATCACACAACAGTCCATATCATCATCTTCCAAGAACAAATTCCTCAATGCTGCCAATGTTTCTTCTTCCTCTGACCCCCATATAACATCGGCCTGATGGAAAGTCTGACTTAAGTGCGGTACGGGCTGTTCAAGAGGGTAGTACGGACCACGACATGGTGGTGACCAATCATTGTATTCCTGCCAGGTGTATTGATACCCCAGCCCAAAGGTTGTACCATGGTGCTTCAGTTGTACTAGTTTGGAGATGCCTTGAAGATTTTTACCAAGCCCCTTACCAGGTTCATACCCTTTCCATGCCAATATGCTTTCTATCTTGCTACTCCACCACTTATCCTTTTCGATGCATTAACATGCTCGATGCGGTGGTAAGTTTCTCCGCGTAACCTCCTTCTGTTTTTATAAACATGTAATTTTTACCCTCTCCGAGATTTTATACGGTATAGCGTTTAAATATTTAGTTTAGGTCTAATATCGTTATTTTAACTAGTTTTGACCTTTTTACCTTATTTTATCAAAGAAAATAAAAAATACAAAAAATATTTTTTTTATTTAGCTAACTGATATTTTATCTAGTTATTTTTAGTTTATCTACCTTTCATAAAAGTCGAAAAATACAAAAAAAAAAAAAATAGTTCCACTTTGTTTTCAAAAATATTAGTATTTTGATAGGAATATTATTTTTGTGATAATTTTAACATAATCCTAATTTAGTATGATATTTGAAAAATACCAAAATTAGTTTCATATTTTACATATAATTTAGTTTAATTAATTAGATTGATTTTTATATTATGTAGTATATTTACCTTATATTAAAAAGGATTTAGCTACAGTTAAGACATTTTTTAGACCAATTTTAAGGCCCAAAGCTGAAGCTCATATATCTTCAACCTTAAGACCTAACCCTAATTCCCTCTATATAAAGAGGGCCTAATTTTAATACTCTTCTACACCTGGACAACAACCTTCTTCTCTAAAAACAAAAATCAAATCCCTTTCGAAAAAGCAGCCGCAACCTGCAAACACAAGAAATGAGAGTGAGAACAATAGATAGGGAGGTCACAAAACACAGAGGAAAGGGGGAACGAAAAACAGAGGGTGAAAAGGGTAGGGCAACATATAAAGCTTGATGGCTGCAATTCCATAGCCGTTGTAGGTTCACCTCTAAGGTAACCATTTTTCTCCATTAGTTTCTTCCGCCGAAACCCATCCAAAAACCTCACCCTTTTTTCAGCTATCTTCTTCCCTTCCCAAACACTAAAAACCAAAGTTTCAACACCATGTAAATCCTCCATAGCCTATCACACCTATCCATGAAAGAAACTTTATAGCTTCACCATTAAACCATCACAAATCATCCCCAAAATCACCATAAAACACCTCATGTAAACCACCTGAAGCCATCTTAAATTCAAGCGAAAACCCCGTTCTAGAGCTCCGGCGGCAACAGAGTTATTGGCCAGTATCAAGGTTCCGGCGTGGCCTCCAGTTGGCGAGACCGCTTGCTCTCAGCTTCGTTAGAGGATCCTCTTTGTATATTGGTTGGAAGCTCTTGCAAACATTGAAAGCTAATTAAAAGGTCTATTTTTAATCTCTTTTTTTTATTATAGTACATCTGTTATGACTTTTGTTATATGCTATGCCTGTTCCTATGGTCGGGTAGATGTTTCCTTGTTTGGTTTTGCTTATTAGATTTGATGTATTGAGTTATACGTTGAATTAATTATGTGAATATTAAGTATTTTGTTTAGTTGGATTAAGTTCAAAATTAAATAGTGGTGGCCATGTGATTAGTTGGGAAATTGTGTTGGACTGTGAATTAGAATTTTGGATGTTCTTTGTTTTGTTTAACACATAGTAACGAATTAGTTCTTTTATTGTAAATGTCATAAGTATTTTATCTTTCTTTATAGAAATTTTAATTGAATAGATTTATCCTTTTGCTTATTGTTTGAATAATTTTAGTCGAAATCATCATGTTGCGACAACTTTATTTACTGGTTAGAATAGATCTTTGATATCCTGCAGTAGGCTTCATTAGATTTGAATGATTAGGCTTTGAGAATAATATTATAGTGCTCAAGGGATTTTGGGCCTAAGTTAGTTCAGGGATGAGGGTTGCTGGAAATAATTTTTGACGAAGAGATAAAGAGATTTGTCCCAAAAGATTTATGCATGGCCCACCTCCTTAAGTAAAATAAGCAACTTATAAACACTCGTAGAAATGCTCGTAGATGCGATTTTTAAAATAACTATCGTGATTGCGTACATATTCGCGTGACGTGATCTCGATTTTAAAAAAATCCAAGGTACGCGTTCGCGCGACTTTGATTATTTTTCTTAAACAAATCAAATATTGTGAATTGTGTACACGTGCACGTGACATGATTCTTGACGCACCAAACTAAACGAGTATACGTACGCGTAACTCGCATTAAGGTAACCTTTTAGATAAATCAAGTAATTAAAAGTTGTTAAAGGATAAATACACATAGGTCCTAAAATGAGTAATTAGATTAAATAAGCCAAGTATGAATCATTAAGCGACCGTACTAGAACCACGGAATTCGGGAGTGCCTAACACCTTCTCCCGGGTTAAATGAATTCCTTACCCGATCTTCTGGTTCGCAAACTTTTTAAACGGAGTCAAAATTTCCTCGATTTGGGATATTAAAAATAAATGGTGTCTCGGAACACCGTAAAAAATCCGGGTGGCGACTCTTAAAATAAAAATAATCCCATATTAGATTATGTCACTTAAATTGGAAAAACTCCCTCATTCCCACCCTTATCGGAAAAAGGAGGTGTGACAGCTCTAGCGACTCCGCCGGGGAGATCGAACCCAGAATCTCTGGTTCAGGGTTCAAAAATTCGAAATATGATTTTATTTGGTTTGTTTAAATTGTTGATATTACTTTCCTTTTGTGCCTAATATGCTAAATGTCATTTATTTACCGCTTTGATATTTATTTGAACTGTATTTAAACTGTCTTCTTACACATCCCTCATGAGTCTTCTAAAATTTGGTGCACATGTTCGCGTGGCCCGCCTTTCTGTTAGAGGTCATACCAAATAAGAATGGGGATGGATCAACCACTAGGCTGGATAGCCTTTCGTGCTACCGGTACGTCGCTCCCACCTCGGCTCGAGTTGTCTGCTCGGGTAAGCCAAGTCTAGAACAAAGCCCCAGGTTTATACCTAGAATGACAAAACCTCATGTCGGATCCCTAGTAGGAACGCTTATTTGCATCATATGCATTTTGACTTAGGGTACTCAACACAGGGATTGGGTCCGTCTAGGACAGGTGTACCTAAAATGAAAGACCATCCTGATACATCTTATCTGCTATGTGTACATTATTGGCTTCGGTTTGTGTGTTGACCAGCTAAAGAAAGAAAATAACAGAAAAATCAAGAGTGAGGGAGATTAGAAATTTACTAGTTTTGAATACCCCGATATTTGAAAATCCTCGAAACTCTGTAAAAAAATTTCGAAAAGAAAAGGGAGTGAAAATGAGTCAACATCATATTTTTTCAGGTTATGTCAAAACTGACCGAAATACGCAGGTCTGATTCTCACTGGATGTGAGATACGTAGGCAAACATCATCGATTCCGACCCCAATTTTCAAAAATCCAAAAATATTTTCCTTTAATTCCTTCCTGAAAATCTCCCGAAAAAAAGAAGAGATTTTTTTTTTAAAAAAACCAAAAATATTTTCCTTCCCTTTTGAAGTCGTTTCATTTCAAACCAAAAAAATAAACTAGGTAAAATAATCAATCAAAATCTAAAAAAAAAATATTTTTCCCTTCTTCAAACGTATTTTTCCAAAACTTAATAAAACAATAAGATCAGAAAACAAAACTCCAAAAAGAACAAAGAATTCCTTTCTTCTTTAGAAATCTTCTTTCCCAAGTGTCATAAAAAAATTAAAAAGTGAAAGTCCAAAGATATTTTCGCTTTTCTTCAAACTATTCGCTTTCCGAAATTATAAACAAAACTCAGAATAATTGAAATAGTTTCTTTTGTAGAGTCTTTTTTAATTAAAAAAAAAAATCAATCAAAAATCCAAAGAACTTTTCTAACCTTTTTAGAAGTCTTTTTCTCAAAAATGCAAAAAAATAAGAAAAACCAAAAAATCCAAATAGATATTTTCTTCCATCTTTATAAGTCTTTCTTCCAAAAAATCAGAAACAAAAATAAAAAAAAATATATATTTTCTCTTTAGAAGTCTTTCTTTAAAGTTCCTCTTTTGAAAATTTAGAGACAATATTCAAAATTCAAAATATTTTCTTTCTTCTTAAAAAATAATAAAAGAAAAACAATAGTCAAAACGATTGAAATTCAACAAAAATATTTTCTTCTTACGTTTGAAATTCCCAAAGTTCAAAATAAAAGAAAAAAGAATTTTTAGAGATCTTTCACTCAAAAAAAATCAATCAAAATTAAAAAAAAAATCACCATTTTTAGAAGTCTTTTACCCATAAACTAAAAATAAATAAAAAATAAAAAAAAGAGCGAAAATCCAAAAATATTTTCTTTCTTCTCTAAGAAGTCTTTATCTCAAAATAAACAAAAAAAAAAGACAAAAATCAAAAATCAAAATCCAAAATACAGGTTTCCTTTATCTTGAAGTATTTTCCAAAAAAAAAAAAAAGAAGAAAAAAATCAAATCAAAGAAAAAATCAAAATAAATTTTCTTGTTTCTTTAAAAGTCTTTCTTTCAAACATTTCAAAAGCAACGTAAAAAAAGAGCCAAAATATTTTCCTTCTTCTTTTAAATTCCTTCTTTCAAAAATTCCAAAAAAAAAAAAGAAACAAAATTCAAAAAGTATCTTTTCTTGTTTCTAAAAGCTTTCATGGTCTGAGTTTTAAAAAAAACAAAAAAAAGAGATTTAGTTTATTTACTCCATTCTCGATCTTCCCGAACTACGCGAGATCTGATTCATGCAGCGTCATGATACGTAGGCAATCCCCATCGGATTCGATCATAGCCATAAGCAAATTGAGTGGGGAAAAAAATAAGAAAAAAAAATTGAGTGAAAAATGAAGAAAAGAGCGAAAAGCAACGAAAAAAAAGAGAAGAAAGAAAAGAGTGACAGAAATAACAAAGAAAAAAAAGAGCAAAAATAACAAAAGAGAAAGAAAAATAAATCGAGATATGAAAAAAAAAGAGGGAGGGACAAAAATGGAAAGGGACATTTAAAGGTCGGGATGAAACACGCATACGTTCAAATACATGGTAGAAGCATTTAACTGTTAGGTGCATTGCATCCCCAATATGCGATTTTCTATATGTTAAATGTCTCAAACTAACCAGGTTGTTGTATGTGCAAATAAGACAGGTCATATTTAGGTGGTTGGTTTTGTTGGTAGTCCGGTTTTCCATCCTTCACAAGATCCAAAGGCAGAGATGGCCTCCGCAAGTAATCTACCAATCATCGGTCCTGAGGATAGCCCGACATCGGCTATTCCGCAGTCGAAATCAGCAACTGCTGAAGAAAATAAAATGTTGCGTTGCCGAATGTTGGAAATGTGGGACACCTGGTCTAATGGTAGGGAACCGCCAAGTGTAATCTCTGGTTTCCCTGAGTTGATCCCCAGTTAAGATGGGCTTTCCAACATCCTTGTGCCCAACCCACTCTTCCCATGTGAGCACCCTCTCATGCCGTCTAATGGCACCGGAATGCCTTATGTGGATCACCCACAGGCGCAAGGGCACAACCAGTAATGTTCGCTGCACCACCAGTCTCCACTACGGAACATCCAAAGTGCCCAAGCAAAACTCTTACCCTCAGCACCCGCAATATGAGTCTCCGGGTCAGGAAAGAACAATGAGAAATCCCGAGCAGGAAGAAATGGCTCGGAAGATGAGAAGCCTAGAGCAAAGCTTAAAAAACATGCAGGGTTTGAGTGGTCAGAAGAGTGTCTCGTACTCCGATTTATGCATGTTTCCACATGTACACCTCTCGATTGGTTTCAAGACGCCAAAGTTTGGAAAATATGACGGGAACGGAGACCCGATCGCTCACTTGAAGCGATATTGTAACCAGTTGAGGGGTGCTGGTGGAAAAGAGGAGTTTCTAATGGCCTACTTTGGAGAAATCCTCACCGGGATCGCTTCTGAATGGTATATGGATCAAGAAATTACCCATTGGCATGTGTGGGACGATTTGGTCCGAGCCTTTGTCCGCCAGTTCCAGTATAATATGGACATCGCTCCTGACATGAACTCTTTGTCCAATTTGAAAAAGAAAAATGCGGAAAGCTTCCGCGAGTATGCTGTCAAATGGCGCGAGCAAGCCACCCGGGTAAAGCCTCCAATGGACGAAACTGAAATGGTTACGGTCTTCCTACAAGCCCAAGAGGCTGACTACTTCCAGACTATGATATCTGCTATGGGTAGACCATTCGCTGAAGCTATCAAAATTGGGGAGATGGTAGAAAATGGTTTGAAAATGGGCAGAATCTTGAGTCAAGCTGCTTTTAAGGCTGCATCATAGGCCGTTCAGAATGGGTCATGGGGTTTGATGAACAGAAATGAGAGAGAAAAAGGAGCCATGATGGCTTCGAGTTCGAAGGAGGCTCGCAGAACATTCAACCAATCATATATGCTTTCTAAGGTCCCACGACACTGTGATCCCTATCAAGATGATGTTGCTTATGTCGTGGCACTGCCTCCATATGCGGTGATGAACGTGCAATCTTACACGCAACCACAAAATTATGCCCAAAATCGAGCTCCACTTCACAGAAATGCTCATCCTTACCAAGCTCCATATAATCCCCAATCAAATGTTTCCCAATACAATCCTCGCCCAAGAGAGCCTTTCAAAAAGAATCAGTTCACCCCTATTGGTGGATCATACTCTAGCTTGTTCCAAAAGTTGGTCAGGACAGGTCTGTTGCAGCCAATGACCCCGAACCGGTCGAACCCCAAGTCCATATCGCACTCGGTTGATGCTAGATGTGAATACCACTCTAGAGCAGTGAGGCATGACACTGAAGATTGTTGGACTCTTAAAAGAGCAGTGGAAGATCTCATCGAGGTCCAGGCAATAGTGCTTAGGGATGAAGATGACCCTAATATGATGAACAATCCCCTGCCTGCTCACACGGGGCTAGTAGTCGGAATGATTTGTAAAGATGAAGAATTTGATCTGGCACTAAAATCCATTGCAGCCATTGCTGAGACAGAAGAAAAGCCAAAAAACGGTCGCCAAGCCTGAAAGTTCCCCCCATCAGATGGGAGTCTTGGTAGCCTGTTTTGCTATCCTTTTTGCGTCCGGATTATCTCAGGGTGTGATCCAGATGTTTTACTTTATTGTCTTACTTTCCGATGTAAACCCTTCTATCTTTAAACTTCGAAAAAAAAATCAATCAAATGGAATTAATGTTTCATTTTCCAAGAATGTCTCTTTTATTAATCTTGTCTCTTTTCTGACTCTACTTTCAGTTCTGTTTAAATGCAGATTTCAATAACATGACATGCTTGCGGACTTCATGCTCAGATCCTAAAACGATGTCAAACTTCGAAATAAGGAATCAAGAATCAGAATACAAATGAAGTTAGGTTAAGGACATAAAACAATGAATCGAAACAGCCAAAGGAAAATTGGTTCAGATTAGAAAGGTCTATACATTACTACAAGAGTACTGCCAAAAGAGTGCGCTTGTACTTGGGGTACATCGAAGAAAATGTCCCTGGAATAACTGTCAACGCAGGTGCAGTCAAAAGATCCTAAAACGCTGTCAGACTTCGAAATAATGAATCAAGAACCAGAATGCAAATGAAGTCAGGTCAAGGAAATAAACAATGAATCAGAACCACCAAAGGAAAATGGGTTCATATTGGAAAGGTCCATACATTACTACAAGAGCACTGCCAAAGGAGTGCGTTTGTACTTGGGGTAAATCGAAGAAAATGTCCCTGAAACAACTGTCAATGCAAGTGCAGTCAAAAGATACTATGTTTGATCCTCCATATAGTATTAAATTTTCTCCGATTGGGATGACGAAGGCTTTCATTCTCGCTACCTAAACACCATTACCCTTTTTGCCAATCCTTTGAGCCGGTTACCTTCCTTTGATTATCCTTTTTGAAACCCGAAAGTGTTATTGAAGAAAAAAACAACAAAAAAAAGAAGAGAAAAATCAAATGAAAAAAGAAAAAAAAAAGAAAGGGGAACAAGGAAAGCAAATGAAATAGAAAACAAAACAAAAATCAAAAAAACAAAAACAAAAGTTCCCTGAACTACGTCTGACTTGATTCCGAAAGGATACATAGGCAGCCTCTCTCTGGGGTTCAGTCACACCAAAAGAAAAAATTCCACATCTCCCCAAGAGTTTAAGCTGGGGCAGATGTTATGATAGTTCGGCGATGTTTTCGCCTGAAAGGTTCTAAAGTTGTAATTTAATACAAATCCTTTTCACCAAAATTCTACTCAAGTCCTTCCGATCAATCGGCAAATATGTCCAAAACTGGAGGATACAGTTATTTGATCTGATGCAAGCAAATGAGAGAAATAAAATGAGAGATTCTTATCGGTGAAAATCCACACGGGCACTGTGCAGCGACGGTAAGCAGAGAAATTGAAAATGAGAGAGTCTTGTTAGTGAAAACTCACAAAGAGCGCTACAAGGCGATGGTGAGAAGAGAAATGAGAGAGGTTAGCTGGTGAAAACCCGCAAAGGGCAGCACTGATCGAAAAAAGGATAATTGGTCACTGACATGGACACAGTCTGGGACAAGGTTTCTCAATCTCGAGGTAATAGTTGTGATGAATTTCTGAGAGTCGTACGGTTTATACGGATCAGGCATCCAGTCCAAAAGGCATGTCATGTTCATTGAAGTCTGCATGTACTCCAGATAAGTCCTTCTTTCCTTTCCCCGAAAGGGATACCTCTTGTTTAAATTCATTGTCCATTCCATTGTTTATTTCTCTTTGAATCCTTTTTGGTCTAACTCTGTTCTGAAACTAAGGCAAAGAAAGGATGCGAATATTGATTTACAGGGTTCTCATTTGATACGAGCGAGCATGCAAAAAGGCTCTCAGCCTCGTCAGGGGCATCGAGTCGACCTCGACTGGCCATAGCGGCCGATGCTTCAAACTCAAAACCCTTGAAAGGAGAAAATCAAATTGAAATGCCTATAAAGGCGAATGAAGTTGAAAGGTTGAGTCCCACGTGGCTAACCATCTCGGCAAAGTTTGAAAAGCCAAAATACTCCAAATGCTCTGAAATCAAAGTTGGAAAAAAAGCTAAAAATGAAAGGCCGATAAAGGCGAAATAAAATTGGAAAGGTTAAGTCCCACGCGACTAGTCGTTGCAGCAAATTTGAGGAGCCGAAATTTCCCTAATGCTCTGAAAGTCCAAAACGAAAACAGCAGAAAAGAAAAACAAGTCAAAATTGAAATACCCACCAAGGCAAAATAAAGTCAAAAATGTTGGGTCCCACGCGACCGATAGCCATGGAAAAATCCAAGGTCTCCGGGATTAGAGATGAAATACAATCCCCAACAAGCAAGCAAGCGGTTGAGATCTTCGTCAAAATGGTCGAGATCAAGTAGTTGAAATAATCAAGGCCGCAAACCAACCACCGTTTCAAACTGACAAATTATTCTTTGTTTGAAAAATAGGAAACAGGTGCAACCCGAAAGCAACCTTGCAAGAAGCAGGTGCAACCAAAAGAAATTGCGCAAGGGCTAGAAACGGCTTTGCAGAAACAACTCCCAAAAGGAAAGTCTCCTCTAAAATTCTTTCCCGCATTTACTCATTCTCTGGAAAAAAATTTAAAAAAAAAAAGGAAAAAAAAAAGAAATAAGAAATGATGTTGAAAACAATTCAAACCTAAAGTAGTATAGGACCTCCAATCCCTAGCTACACCTTTTCCAACATAGGATATTTTGTTCCTTAGTTGATGCCAACGTAGGGTTTCCATTCCCTAGTTGATGCCGGCATAACCCGATGATTTTTCTAACTTAGGATCCCAATTCCCAATTGATGCCGGCATAACTCGATGACTTTTCCAACCTAGGATGTTCCATTCCTTAGTTGATGCTAACATAGGGTCCCAATCCCTAGTTGATGCTGGCATAACCCGATGACTTTTCCAACCTAGGATATCCCAGTCCTTAGTTGATGCCAACATAGGGTCCCACTCCATAGTTGATGCCGGCATAACCCGATGACTTTTCCAACCTAGGATGTTCCATTCCTTAGTTGATCCCAATGTAGGGTCCCAATCCCTAGTTGATGTCTGCATAACCCGATGACTTTTCCAACCTAGGATGTTCCATTCCTTAGTTTGATGCCAACATAGGGTCCCAATCCCTAGTTGATGTCGGCATAACCCGATGACTTTTCCAACCTAGGATGTTACATTCCTTAGTTAATGCCAACGTAGGGTCCCAATCCCTAGTTGATGACGGCATAACTCGATGACTTTTCCAACCTAGGATATCCCAGTCCTTAGTTGATGCCAACATAGGGTCTCTCTCCCTAGTTAATGCCGGCATAACCCGATGACTTTTCCAACCTAGGATGTTTCATTCCTTAGTTGATGCCAACGTAGGGTCCCAATCCCTAGTTGATGTCGGCATAACCCGATGACTTTTCCAACCTAGGATGTTCCATTCCTTAGTTTGATGCCAACGTAGGGTCCCAATCCCTAGTTGATGTCGGTATAACCCGATGACTTTTCCAACCTAGGATGTTCCATTCCTTAGTTTGATGCCAACGTAGGGTCCCAATCCCTAGTTGATGCCAGCATAACCCGATGACTTTTCCAATCTAGGATGTTCCATTCCTTAGTTGATGCCAACATAGGGTCCCAATCCCTAGTTGATGCCAGCATAACCCGATGACTTTTCCCTAGGATATCCCAGTCCTTAGTTGACGCCAACATAGGGTCCCACTCCCTAGTTGATGCCGGCATAACCCAATGACTTTTCCAACCTAGGATGTTCCATTCCTTAGTTGATGCCAATGTAGGGTCTCAATCCCTAGTTGATGCCGGCATAACCCGATGATTTTTCCAACTTAGGATCTCAATTCCCAGTTGATGCCGGCATAACCTGATGACTTTTCCAACTAGGATGTTCCATTCCTTAGTTGATGCCAACTTAGGGTCCCAATCCCTAGTTGATGTCGGCATAACCCGATGACTTTTCCAACCTAGGATATTTCATTCCTTAGTTGATGCCAACATAGGGTCCCACTCCCTAGCTGATACCAGCATAACCTGGTAATCTTCTCCTGACAACAGCATAACCTGTTGGTCTTTTTCAGATATCGGCATAACCCGATAATCTCTTTCCCGGCAACAGCATAACCTGTTGACCTTTCCAGACACCAGCATAACCTGGTGATCTTTTCTTGACAACAGCATAACCTGTTGGTCTTTTTCAGATATCGGCATAACCCGATAATCTCTTTCCCGGCAACAGCATAACCTGTTGACCTTTCCAGACACCAGCATAACCTGGTGATCTTTTCTTGACAACAGCATAACCTGTTGACTTTTTCCATATATTGGCATAACTCGATAATCTCTTTCCCGGCAACAACATAACATGTTGGCCTTTCCAGACACCAGCATAACCTGGTGATTCTTTCTTGACAACAACATAACTTGTTTGTCTTTTTCAGATACCGGCATAACCCGGTGATATCTTTTCCTGGCAACATCATAACCTGTTGACCTTTCCCAACACCAACATAACCTGGTGATCTTTGCTTGGCAACAACATAACCTGTTGATCCTTCCAAATACCAGCATAACCTGGTGATCCTTTCTTGATAACAGCATAACCTGTTGGTCTTTTTCAGATACCGGCATAACCCGATGACCTCTTTTCCTAGAAATAGCATAACCTATTGACCTTTTCCAACACCAGCATAACCTGGTGATCTTTGCTTGGCAACAGCATAACCTGTTGATCCTTCCCAACACCAGCATAACCTGGTGACCTTCTTTTGGCAACAGCATAACCTGTTGATCCTCCCCAACACCGGCATAACCTGGTGATCTTCTTTTGGCAACAACATAACATGTTGGCCTTTCCAAACACCATCACAACCCGGTGATCTTTTCTTGACAACAGCATAACCTGTTGGTCTTTTCCAAATACCGGCATAACCCGGTGATCTCTTTTCCTGGCAACAGCATAACCCGTTGACCTTTCCCAACACCAGCATAACCTAGTGATCTTTGCTTGGAAACACCATAACCCGTTGATCCTCCCCAACACTAGCATAACCTGGTGATCTTTTTTTGTCAGCGGCATAACCTGTTGATTTTCTCCTGACTTTGGCATAACCTGGCAGTCTTGTCGACATAGGGTCTCTAACCCCTAGTTGATTTTACTTTTAGGCATAGGGTATCCACCCCTTAGTCTACATTCACTTCGGGCACACCATTCCCGACATTTCATTGATTTCAATAATAAAGTAGTATATATTTTATTACAATAACTCACGAAATTTTCCTAGTGAAAACTGGGGCAGAAAATTTCGTTCGTTTGTTCTTGATTTTGCGCAGATTGCAATTTAGGATAATGGATTCGAACGACCAAAATAAGAAGTTTCGATCCAGAATAAAAGAAAAGAAGAAAAAGAGAAGTCCAAACCCAAAGTACAGAAGCGGAAAAGATGTGGACTGCTTAAGACAAGATTGAATTCACAAGCTATGCATGTCCCGTCTTGATCCGAAAAAGCTGTAGAAGAATGAACTAGCACCTGCAGCCAACAAGCATCAAGATTCAGATCAGAGTCTGCATGAATAACCAACCAAGACTCAAGACCAAGCTTCAGAAGACTCATAGATAGGAATCTTGTAACTCGTAGCTGATAGGCTTAGTTAGTCTTTCCTTTTTTATTTTGATGTAATAACGGGACCGTGGACCGGAATCTCGACGGAACGGAACCTCACTCGAGTCCCTCATACTCTCCACCCACTCCAAAACTTCTTAAACTACACGCGACCTAATTCCCTTATAATCTGGGATATGTAGGCTATCCAAAACCAGGGCTCGGTCACATTCTCCGTTCTTTTAGATTTAGGCCTCTCTAAATAAGGGTCGGGTCAAAAAATTGTTTCGTCGTTCTTTGCTTGAAAACTCTTCGCGTTTCCAGTCAAAGAGGGATAGCTGTAGACATGTAATTTCTTACCCTCCCCGAGATTTTACACGGTATAGCGTTTAAATATTTAGTTTAAATCTAATATCATTATTTTAACTAGTTTTGACCTTTTTACCTTATTTTATCACAAAAAATATTTTTTTTTATTTAGCTAACTGATATTTTGTCTTTTTATTTTTAGTTTATCTACCTTTCATAAAAGTCGAAAAATACAAAAAAAAAATAGTTCCACTGTGTTTTCAAAAATATTAGTATTTTGATAGGAATATTATTTTTGTGATGATTTTAACCTAATCCTAATTTAGTATGATATTTGAAAATTACCAAAAATAGTTTCATATTTTACATATAATTTAGTTTAATTAATTAGATTGATTTTTACATTATGTAGTACAGTTACCTTATATTAAAAAGGATTTGGCTAAAGTTTAGACATTTTTATAGCCCAATTTTAAGGCCCAAAGTTGAAGCCCATCTATCTTCAACCTTAAGACCTAACCCTAATTCCCTCTATATAAAGAGGACCTAATTTTAATACTATTCTACACCTGGACAGCAGCCTTCTTCTCTAAAAACAAAAATCAAATCCCTTTCGAAAAAGCAGCGGCAACCTGCAAAAAGAAGAAACGAGAGTGAGAACAATAGATAGGGAGGTCACAAAACGCAGAGGAAAAGGGGAAAGAAAAACAGAGGGTGAAAAGGGTAGGGCAATAGATAAAGCTGGACGGCTGCAATTCCAGCCATTGTAGGTCCACCTCTAAGGTAACCATTTTCCTCCATTGGTTTCTTCTGCCGAAACCCATACAAAAACCTCACTCTGTTTTCAGCTATCTTCTTCCCTTCCCAAACACTAAAACCCAAAGTTTCAACACCATGTAAATCCTCCATAGCCTATCACATATATCCATGAAAGAAACTCTATAGCTTCACCATTAAACCATCACAAATCAGCCCCAAAATCACCATAAAACACCTCATGTAAACCACCTGAATCTATCTTAAATTCAAGCGAAAACCCTGTTCTAGATCTCCGGCGGAAACAGAGTTATTGGCGAGTATCGAGGTTCCGGTGTGGCCTCCAGTTGGCGAGACCGCTCGCTCTCAGCTTCGTTAGAGGCTCCTCTTTGTATATTGGTTGGAATCTCTTGCAAACATTGAAAGCTAATCAAAAGGTCTATTTTTAATCTATTTTTTTATTATAGTACATCTGTTATGACTTTTGTTATATGCTATGTTTGTTCCTATGGTCGGGTAGATGTTTTCTTGTTTGGTTTTGCTTTTTAGATTTGATGTATTGAGTTATACGTTGAATTAATTATGTGAATATTAAGTATTTTGTTTAGTTTGATTAAGTTCAAAATTAAATAGTGATGGCCATGTGATTAGTTGGGAGATTGTGTTGGACTGTGAATTAGAATTTTTCATGTTCTTTGTTTTGATTAACACATAGTAACGAATTAGTTCTTTTGTTGTAAATGTCCTAAGTCTTTTCTCTTTCTTTATAGAAATTTTAATTGAATAGATTTATCCTTTTGTTTATTGTTTGAATAATTTTAGTCGAAATCATCATGTTGCGACAACTTTATTTACTTGTTAGAATAGATCTTTGATATCCTGCAGTAGGCTTCATTAGATTTGAATGCTTAGGCTTTGAGAATAATATTATAGTACTCAAGGGATTTTGGGCCTAAGTTAGTTCAGGGATGAGGGTTGCTGGAAATAATTTTCGACGAAAAGGTAAAGAGATTTGGCCCAAAAGATTTATGCCTGGACCACCTCCTTAAGTAAAATAAGCAACTTATAAACACTCGTAGAAATGCTTGTAGACGCGATTTTTAAAATAACTATCATGATTGTGTACATGTTCGCGTGACGTGGACTCGATTTTAAAAAAATTCAAGGTACGCGTTCGCGCGACTTTGATTATTTTTCTTAAATAAATCAAATGTCGTAAATTGTGTACACGTACGTGTGACATGATTCTTGATGAACCAAACTAAACAAGTATACATACGCGTAACTCGCATTAAGGTAACCTGTTAGATAAATCAAGTAATTAAAAGTGGTTAAAGGATAAATACACATAGGTCCTAAAATGAGTAATTAGATTAAATAAGCCAAGTATGAATCATTAAGCGACCGTTCTAGAACCACGAAATTCGGGAGTACCTAACACCCTCTCCCGGGTTAACGGAATTCCTTACCCGATCTTCTGGTTCGCGGACTTTTTAAGTGGAGTCAAAATTTCCTCGATTTGGGATATTAAAAATAAATGGTGTCTCGGAACACCGTAAAAAATCCGGGTGGCGACTCTTAAAATAAAAATAATATCAAATTCGATTATGTCACTTAAATTGGAAAAACTCTCTCATTCCCACCCTTATCGGAAAAAGGAGGTGTGACAGTTTTCAACTACCGGGACAGTCTGACTGGTCGAAATGGGTTAATCCAATCTCCATGGATGATTACTTCTTGATGATTCCACTCGAATTTCACAGCCTGGTGCAAAGTATATGCTACAGCCCTAGCAGCGTGTATCCACAACCGTCCCTACAGTAGATTATAGGAGGCTAATATGTCCAGCACATGAAACTCAACATCAAACCAGGTGGGACCCATCTGCAGGCAGAGATTAGTTTCTCCAATTTTAGCCCTTTGAGACCCGTCGAACGCTTTCAGATTCATAGTCCCTGCTCGTATCTCGTGTAAACCCTAGCCCAACCTCTTCAGAGTTGTCAACTGGAAAATGTTGAGGCTAGATCCTCCATCTATCAAAACTCTAGCGATAAAATTATCTTTGCATTGCACCTTGATGTGCAGTTCCCTGTTGTGACTTAACCCTTCAGGTGGCAGGTCGTCCTCATGGAAGGTGATCTTGTGTCTTTCTAGCACTTGCCCTGCCATATTGTCCATTTCTCCGCTAGTGATGTCGTTGGGCACATATGCTTCATTCAATACCTTCATCAGTTCCTGTGTGCCTCAGAATTTTGCAGTAACGACAGGATAGATATTTGGGCGGGGGTCTTGTTCAAATGATCAATGAAAGAGTACTCCCTTGAT
Source organism: Nicotiana knightiana (assembly GCA_005239525.1). Taxonomy (NCBI): domain Eukaryota; kingdom Viridiplantae; phylum Streptophyta; class Magnoliopsida; order Solanales; family Solanaceae; genus Nicotiana; species Nicotiana knightiana. Next base: position 38,244 of record ML378573.1, read on the forward strand.
TGTACCTTCCTCCAGAGGTCATCTGGACCAGTCTCAATAACGGGTGATTTACTGGAAGCTTGCTTACTGGCTTCTCTCAAATGTTCAGGTGTATAAATCCTTCCTATTCTAGTCATTCCTTGTGCAGCACTGGATTCTTCCATCTTCGACCTTTCTTTTCTTCTAGCCTCGGCCACATAATCCCAAGGTACAACATTGGAAGTGAAGGGCGGTGTGGTTGCCACCGTCACAATGAAAGGTGTGGCCACCTCCACCTTAAATGGAGCGGGTATTGTTGGGGTGGGGTCACTTCTACCTCGAAGGGATCTGATGCGGCTATCTCAACTTCAACTGGCGGCTGTACTTGTACACAATGGGATTGAGTGTGACTGCAGGCCTCTTAGGATCATCATCTTCTTGAATAAGCCAAATTGACCCCTCGAGATCCCACTCTTCATCAGTTTCTATTACATTGACCCCTTCGCCCCTATGATCCCGGAGGGGATTGTTGCGGACATTAGGTGCAGTTTCCTTTGCCTGTATGACCTTATTATCAATCAGTGTTTGGATATTGTCTTTCAAGGTGCGGCACTCGTCAACAGTGTATCCCTTCATACCGGAATGGTAGGCACAAGTCTTGTTTGGATTGACCCATTAAGATGAATTCTCCATTTCCACTGCGGGAATAGGGGTGACATAACTTTCAACCTTTCGTACAACCAGTCGATGGGTTCAACAATGGCGGTGTACTGTCTGGGTGGTTTGCTGTCAAAATTAAGCCTAGGTTTTTGGTAGTTTGGACGAGTTGGAGGTGACTGATAATAGGATGGTTGGGAATTATAGGTATGGTAGGCGGTAGCGGGTTGGGAATATATCGGAGGTGATGGTTGGTATGTGGGTGGAGGTGTTTGGTATACAAATGGAGTTTTTGGGCCTTTGGTAACCATTATTGTTCCCACTTCTTTCTTCCTTGATATGCCACATGATTGCAGTGCTTTGTTCGTGGCCTGCAGTGCCTCAAAATTTTTCACCATTCCACTTTTATTACCTTCCTCGATCCTTTCTCTGAGCTTGATGATATCGAAGAACTTGTGATTCTCGATAACCATTAACCTTTCATAATATTGTGGATCCTGCACCCTGGCAAAGAACTTGTTCATCTGTTCATCATCTAATGCCGGCCTAACCTTTGCTGCCTCTGACCTCCATCGAGTAGCATACTCACGGAAAGTCTCAGTTGGTTTCTTCTTGAGGTTCTGGATATAGAAAACATCAGGTGTATTCTCCGTGTTGAATCTGAATTTGTCCATGAATTCTGATGCCATGCTCACCCAATTTGCCCATTTCTTGGGATTCTGGCATATGTACCAGGATAGGGAGTCTCCAGTGAGGCTTCTCATGAATAGCTTCATGCGAATCCTTTCGTCCTTTCCAACCCCTACGAGCTTGTCACAGTAAGTTCTCAAGTGAACCTTTGGGTCACCCGTTCCATCAAACATTTTGAACTTGGGAGGTTTGTAACCCTCCGGCAGTTCCACATCTGGCTGAATGCACAAATCCTCGTAATTCAGACCTTTGATTCCTTTGCCTCCTTCAACACCCTGAACTCGCCTTGTGATTTTCTTGAGCTCCTCTGCCATGTTCTTAATGAGCAGGTCCTTCTCGGCGGATTCTGGTATATATGAGATTGGTTTAGTGGAGTGGGGTAAGGTTTCCACGTATATGGGGTTGTTTTGGTGAAGTCAGGAATTTGGGTATAGTGGTGATCATTGATTGAATTTTAGGGATCGGGGATAGGTTGTGGGGTATTCTGAGGAGTGTGGTAAGTGGTATGCGGATATTGAGTCGGGAGATGCTGATGTTGAGGAGGTGTAGGTATGGGTAAAGGATTTTGAGGAGGGGTTGTATATTGATGGGGTACAGGAGGATTATGCGGGTGTTGTTCGGGTGCATTCTGGGGAGGTGCCGGTCTTTGGGTATTTGGATGGTTGATATCTGGGACGTTTAGTGTGAGGGAGAGGTTTTCCAAGTTATGGACCTGCTCAAGCTCACCTTGTAGTTCAAGTATTTTCTTTTCAATCCGCAAAACCAATTCATTTGGTGTCGGAGTACTCCGACCATCAGAAGTTTCTACATTCTCAGCATGTGCGGTGTTGTCACCACTTATATTATCCATTTTAGCTTTTCCCTTTCCTTTGGATGCACTTGGAGGACGAGGAGGTGGAGGTCCCCTGGATCTGGTGTGATATGCTGATGATGCCAGTATGTGTGAACCAACCTTGGGGAATGGGAATAATAATAAAAAAGGAAAGAAAATCAAAAGGTAACCAAGCTAATAAGTTCCAAAAATAGTATTTGCAATATTTAAACACATAGTGCGGGAATGTAAATTCACGTCCTAATTTAGGAGTCTCGTTGTGCCCATGGTAGGCCTAGCGACAAGTTGATTTGGAGAACTTCAATGCCAATGTAAAGTAGATGAATCTAAAACGACACTAAATAAGATAAGTCACTAATGGCACTTGGCCTTATTACATTTGAAAAGAAAAAACGAATAAACCTAATCTACTTGGTCCCAGAAGGACCTTCTCCAGGCCCGGCTCTCTTGGCTCCATCGATCAAGTTCCCCAAGTCGCGTATGCCCAGCAATAGGTATGCCCTTTCTAGATGTCATCCTTCGATACCTTCAGCATTCTGGCAGTCTATAACTCTTTTCCTCATCTTCCCTTCCAGTTCCATCAGACCCTGCTCCAGATATTCTAACATTTCATTCGATCTGGTAGTCGTTTCCTTCCTTTCATTGACTAATCCCATATCAGTCTTGTGTTGCTCCAGATGCTCGGCTTCGGACTCGCGAACACTTTTGCGTAGTCTGCTATACTACACATGTGATTTGGCATCTTCATCTATGACTCTGTTTCCTCGACCGACCCCTGGCTCGACTATTCCTACTATGCAGTCATCCAACCATGATGGGTAAAAGTACACGTGCCCTATGTGATATCGGTCTGGTTCGATGGTGTCCCTTTCTACAATAATCTTTAGGTGCCACATATGTTGAGCTTCAAATTTGTATGGGAGGTCATCATCCTGAAAATTTGCCCTATAATGACTCATTTTAACGATTCGCGGTATGACTTGCTTCTTGCCTGATTGTCTCATAACCCTGATGGGAACATAAGGGTATATGCCCCTTAAACCAATCAAAACCAAGTGCGGAACTTCCCTAGACCTGATGATGAACTCGTCAGTAGGGAACCATTCGAACATCCATTGAACCTGATCCTCATTCAAATTGTCGAAAAACTGCACCCATTCTGTAGCACTCTCTGGTTGAGCAAACATGTCTGGGATATAGGTCATTCTCTTAGGATGATGGAAAGCTATATGATCATTCCACGACCTTCATGGAAACTCTTGTCGGTATTGACCTCTCTAGAGAAGCTCTAACAACCAAAACTATAGCAGCAGATTACAACCCCCGAAGTGTTTGAATCTCTTCTGGCAGCGATCCAAGGCCCGTTATATGTCTGATATGATCATAGGGACAATGGTGTATGTTTTCCCCTCGATCCCCTCCATTAGGGTTTTTGTTACCATGGCCAGTCTGGTATGAATTCTGTCCCCTTTCATCGTAAACACTATCATACCCAGGAAGCAAACGATGAACACAAAAACCCCGCGGTGAATACAACCCAAGGAAGTGATAGAGAATTCATCATGGTAGGTACGATAGGATTTTCTATGACCATATCATTCATAGAAATAGTCAAAGGGTTTGTATGATTTCTTCAGGCACTCCAAATCGCCGTTCTTTTTTAGACCCATCATTTTCAGAAACCCCCTAGCGGTACGATTTTCTGGCACCAATAAATCGGGACTATCCCAAGGCAGTCCAGTGAATCCCCCTATTTCTTCCAAAAGAGGGGTCATTTCTATGTTTCCAAAGTGAAACACGGATCTTTCACTATCCAAGAACGTTGTGGCGGCTTCAATCAAAACATTATTCGGTTGGATGTCCAATAAAGAAGGAAAATTTCCCAGGACCTTTTTCACATGCTTTTTGTCACTTGATGAAAGATCTTCCCACCAATTCTAGTAATAATGGTGGTATGTTACGGACCATGCCGAACCTGGGGACTTCGTGCCTCATTTTCTGCAAAACAAATAAGGTTAGACCCTTTCCCCCTCCAGATTCGACTATTTATACATCAGTGATTAGCATATTGGCACTTATTTCTCTAAATTAATGCACAGATCGTGGTTGCGTCCGTTGGGATTATGAAAACCCCGGTGGACTTTTGTACAAGGCTTTTCTTAATGGGCTATTATGTGGACAACATATTAACCCTGGATAGGTTTGACCATGATGCATGTACAATTAATCAGAATAAGATTTCTATAGAGGTCTAGACTGGTACCCTCAAGTGGAACGCTCGATGGGGAAAAGCACGGAACCGTCGACTGCACCGCTGATCGACTAGTTTTACCGCAAATAAGCCTTTCCGAATTTAAGGGGTGATATGTAGGAAGAGCGCAAACATTCATCAAGCATTGCTAAAGTATTGATTACACACGAGTGGAATATGATGTTGAGCATGATTTATGCAACAGTAAATAGCATGTTGTCACGTATTTTCATGTTAAAAGAAAATAATAAAGGCGGTATTTAATAATTGAAAAGGCGTTTTAGAAAGAAAACAAAGAGACAAGTTAGTTTCTACAGTAAAAATAAATCATAAATGATTGAAAATAGGCAGTTAAATTCACGTAAAGTGGGAAAAGGAAATGGTGCGCACGTATTAACAGAATAAAGCATGCTTAAAGATTAATTCGCAAAAAAGCAAGTTCGTTATGGTAAGAGCCTAAATATACCCCAGCAGAGTCGCCATGCTGTCGCGCCCCCTTTTTCTCGCGAAATCAGGTTTCGACATTTAATGAGACAACTCCCTTCCCTTTTGGGATGAGATTTGAAGATTTGAATAGTCACCACCTAACGGGTTAAGGTACGTTAGGGAACCTAAAGCTAATAACTCATGAAACTAGTTTGCATCACCAGAGATCGGATAAGGGCTCAAAATTACTTTGAGGGGAAGGTGTTAGGCACTCCTCGAGGTCCACAAAGGTGGGTCCCGGCCGAACTTAATTAAGCAAATTAGTCATTAAAGGAAAATAAATCAATTTAGACAACTATTATTTTAAAGCAGGAATTAAAGGGGTCCTAAGTTTCTTAGCCTATAGGATCATTTCCATGCAATACTTGGTAGCTTTCTCAAGTTGGGGTGCTACACATAGTATTAGCGCACAAGTCATCATCTCCTTTACTACCCAATTGCTATCTTTCAGTTATTACCTAAGCGTTCTAATAGCTTCTAACTCGTGCCTTAAGCGTGCACTACCCGTCCCTTACCTATGGTCCTGGAGGTGTTTAGGACCTCTATTTAAGGTAGTTCTAGACTGACCTATGTTGCTTAAAAATGGGAAAACTAAGTGACAAACAAAATCATATAGGACTGTCACATAAGGAGCAAATAAGGGCTCGTGTTAACCTCCACAAGTAAACAGCCAATGCACGCAATTCAGACAACAAGTTTTATCACTTTAATACCTTATAGGCAGGATATATAGATGAGCATAAACAGAATAGAAGACAGCAGTTTATTAAAACGAGCAGCGGTACCTATCAGTTTGCCTACTGATTTTAGTCCTTGAATCTGGGACAGGTTTGCCTGAGGTGATAACCAGAACAGAGTCCTATAGGCATGGTATCTAAATTTGTTAATTAGACCTATAACAACGAGTTACTGGTTTTAACAGAGAGGTTTTTATCTTTTAGACCCTATAGGCATGATTTCTAATTTGCAGAATTAGTTTACTCCTATAGGCATGATTTCTAGGTGTTAGAAACTAATTTTTTATCTCCTATAGGCATGGTATCTAAATTGAAACCGGTTTTTATCTCTTATAGGCATGATATCTAAGTCGTATGAGGGAAGAATTTTAAGCAACTTGCCAGAAAAGTTATTATTCAAACAGATAGAATCCTATAGACATGGTCATAATGCATGTATGTTATAAAATATGCACAGATCCTATGGACAGGATTTCTAATGCAAGGGATCTATAAACAGGACTTCTAGTTATGTGAGTAAAATACAGAACAAAGCAATTTAGAAAATCCTATATGCAGGATGTCTAAACAAGTAATGGAAATCACACAACTTGATCAGCATAATTAAACCTATAGGCAGGATTTCTACCCAAATTTAACAAAAATAGAAGGAAACCCCCCTCCCCCCGCTTTCACTAACCAATCCCGAATCTGTTTTTACAGAGATTATTACAGCCCAAAAAATGAATAAATTGCATAATCGTATCCATTACAATATAGGGAGCCTTCATAGGTCCAATATAAACTCGGGAACCAAACCTTCCAACAGAACAGCTTTGGAGTACAGTAATAATCCATCAATGGCACATTAAAAGTCGGGCTTCCAGGGTGTCAAAGTTACCAAGGGCATCAGGGGACCCAGGGCAGTGCTCACACCAGAACCACATTCAGAAGATAGTTCAAGATATTGGAAAACCATTCCCCAGTGTGTCAGAGTTCAAAGGAGTCTAAAGTGGACCCTAGGCAATGCTCACAATTGAGTGGTTGGGAACCTAAATGACTAGGAGCAGGGTTTTTTTTTTAAAAAAAAATCAGCAGATAAAAGGGATAAGTGGCAGGTTTTTAAAACAGTTGGATTTCAGAAGAAACAGGATTCAGAACATAGAGTTGCAGGCAAAACTGCACCAAGAGGACAAACAGAATTCATGCTCAAACACATAGCTCAAATAAATTGAAGTCTAGTAAAGTTAAATATTTAGAATAGTACTTATCACAAAAGCAGTTAGGCAAAACAATTGAGTTGGACAGATACATGAAATAAATAGACAGAGCAGGGAAGTTAAGCAACAAATTGACTGATTACATGTTCATAGTGTGCAAAGTTCAGAATAGGTATAGAATTAACAAACAGTGCATGAAACAAATTGAACATTAGACTAACCTATGAGAGGATTCATATTATTCGAAATAACTTAGTCCTAAGTTAACTGTGTTACTAAATGAGATCATATAATCATGTGAAAGACAGAATTGATACAGGCTAGTCAAGGAAAGTGTAAAGAATGAAATTGCTAAGGTTAGGGCATACCAGTTAGGGGAGAAAGTAAACAGGAAGATGAAAGCAATTGGAATCCAAGAGTCTAGTCTTGGCTTTCAGTCGGCTAGACAATGCAACAAATCAGAGTTATGGAAGGAACTCAAGTGAGTGTGTGAATGTAAGAGTGTGAGCTTGTGTCTCGGCGTGTTTTTTTAAAATCAGAACAAATGAAAGGTTTATATAGCAACAGTAGAGTAAAACCAAATAAGGCAGGAGAATCAATTACACACAAATAAGGCATGCAACATCAATTAATCAATCAATTAGGGCTAACGGGAATAAATTGACAGTAAGGGTAACTTAAATTAAGGAGAATCTTTCGCGGAATAAATCAGTAGACAAGATTGAGGCTAAATAAAGTAAGTAGTAAATCCAGAAATCAATTATTGGTCAGTCAAAACAATCAAACCCCAAAAATCAAGCCAGTAATATAATTAAGGAAAGTAGTACTAATTACGAATCACATATAAGGAAAGAATCTAAATAAGGAAATAACAGTATTAAGGAAAACACAATTTCAAAACCCTAATTAGGCCGATAAATCAATTAATCATTTTAATTGACAGGGCTAAGATGAACGGGCAAAATATTATAACAAACAGTCGAGTAATGAAAAACTCTAAGGTGTAAATACATAGAGATGAAACTCAGTCAAAAAAGTAAAGGAAGAAATCCAGAGTTAACACTTAAACATTTTCAAACATTTTGCAGAAACTTAAAAAGATGAAACCCTAGAGCATAAAAACATAGAGATGAAACTCAAGTGAAACCAGTTGAAAAGGTAAAGGAAGAGAATCATAGTTAAACATTTAAACGTTCGAAAACATTTTGCAGAAACTTGAAAGAAAATCGAAACCCTAGATTTTTAGGAAAAACAAAAATCGGTTAAAAACAGCAGAACCTTAAAGGAAAATTAACAAACAAACTCAAACCGCTTCAGATCTAAAGAGATCTGAACGGTTTTAGCCAGAAATACTAAAACATAAGCAGAGGTGAGAAAAATCTTGTTTGAAACCAGAGATTTGAAACCATGAAAACACAAAAATGATACTACTCACAGACATGGGGGTGAATACGGACAGACTCATTGAGAAAACGAGGGATTTGAACCAAGTCTGTTCGAATACCTTTGAGATTCCCTCAAATAACATGAAAATCGAACAACCAGCAGAGATATCGAAGAAGGAACCCATGAATCAGAAGGGGTTCCAGTGACGGCGGGCTAGGGTTAGGAGGAGGGTGAGAGAGAAGAGAGGAGGGAAGGGATTCAGAGGCAGAGGGTTTTAGAAAATGAGTAGGGTTTGGGGTCGTTTGGTGTAATTCAAAAGGAAAGGATATCCTGGACCGTTGATCTCTTGAGATCAACGGCCAGGATCAGATTTGGGGGTTGGGTGGGTTATACGAATTGGATTATTGGGTTTGGGTACTGGGTTATAAGTTGATTTAATTGGGCTGGGTAGTTGTTGGGCTGGTCCGAAAATCAAATTAAAAGAGGTCATTTGTTAAATACCCAATTAATCTGATAAAATAATTTTTAGAAATAGCTAATAAATGATAAAAATGCTATTTATGCATGAAAAATAATTTAAAATAATTACTTAGTATTATAAAAATATAAGAGGTCATGTTCGTGTAAAAAATAAAGTACTTATGCGCACATTGGCTATTATTGCAAAGTCATTGCAATTATAACCTACAAATGTAAATATAATTATGCATAAAATAATTAAAGATTAGTATAAATATAAATGATAAAATTAGGCAATAAAATTATTATAAAATTATTTGTAAAGAAATTAGTAATTATTTGGACAATAAATAATGGGATAAATTAATTAGAAATCTTTTTAAAATTACAGAAAATTATGGAAAAATATTAATTGATGCTCATGCATTATTTTGAAAATATATATATATGCATTTTGAAAATAATATAGGAAAAAATTGGGTATCAACAATCGACTATAACATAGCAAGAAGATAACCAATCCATTCTCATCAGCATGTCAAAGTCAATCATATCAAGTACAATAAGGTCAGCTAGAGTATCTCTACCCTCAACCCGAATCTGACAAGCACGATACACGTATTCAGCTAATAGAGACTCCCAACAGGAGTACCAACTAGAAAATGATCATTCAATAGCTCAGGTTGTTTACTAAACCTCAAAGCAAAGTACGAGAACACATAGGAGTGAGTAGATCCAGGACCAATCAACTTAAGTGCATCAAATAAACAGACAGAAATAATACTTATTACCACAACATTCGAGGCCTGAGCATCCTGTCTAGTAAATGCAAAAACTTTCGCCTGACCTCTACCAGCATTCCCTTGTCCTTGATTCACATTAGCATGGTCCCCAGCACCTCGACCTCTATTTCTTGTACCCGTAGCACCTCAAGTATTACGAGTAGTCTGAGTAGGTGCAGCTGACTGAATAAAAGCTTGGTTGAAATTTCTCGGAGGATGAGGGCAATCCCTCAAGTGATGTCCCAACTGGCCACACCGAAAGCACTCTCTAGTTAGAACACGACATTGTCCCAAATGTTATCTACCACAGGTCTGGCAGACTGGAGTAGTGGCATATATCTGTCCAGAATTATGATGTCCAAATTATGATGGTCCCCTAGTACCCTGTCTGTAATGTGGTCTGTATGTGGACTGTAAAGACAGGTGTGTCCCTGTCTGAGAACCCTGTTGTTGTTGTCCCTGATTTCTTGCTCTTCGATTTTCACTAAAACTGCAACTGAAAGACCCTTCTATCTTGGCCTTCTTACGTAAATCACCAGATGCACGCTCATCACGTCCCTTGGTTTCAATCTTTCTAGCAAGGCCGACTGCATCAGAGTAGGATAAAGTCTTTATCTGTGGGGCTACTGCAGTGTATAGACGACCAACCAATCCATCAACAAACCTCTAAACTCGAGCTTCTTCGGTAGGCACTAAGTAAGGAACATATCTAGCCAGCTTATTAAACTTGGCGTTACATGTTGACACATCCATATCTGGAGTCTGAACCGATCTCTCAAAATCTCTAGCATATTTTTGCATCAGGCTGTCTGGAAGAAAATGAGGGTGTTAAAGATGGTCAAACATGGTCCCTATTCAACCAGTATTCAGGTCAAAGAATTGTATTGTTCGATGAAAGAAGTTGCAAAACACACTTGTGTTGGCTCATCCTGACCTTCCTCTTGCACTAGAGCAGCCTGATTGGCATCATAGTTATGAAAAAGGGAGACCTCAGAATCCAGGTAATGATAAGTTTTTTTTTATTTAAATTTATCGTTCCATCATCATGATGAAGGAGTTAAGACATGACTCCAACTTGTATATATATATATATATATATATATATATATATATCAAAAACCATAATTACACGGAGGAGGACATATGCCTTGGCCTTCAAAACAGTGTGATAGCTGACTGCACTCAACCTATGATACACAAGTGAACAAAAGTATTTAGCTTGGGTAAGAAGAAGGTTAACACCAAGTTTGGATGTCCTAAAAGTAATTTGGTTTGATTTGGTTCTTGTATTTGAAAAATTAACTTAATTATTTTGATTATCTTTTAGGTAAAATTGATTAAATCGAACCATGAATACCCCTAAGTGGGACTGAACTATAGTTGTTGTAGTTGTATTGTGTGGGGCTTGATTAGGAGGCTTATTATAATATTAATTGTATGGATTAGAAGTTAAGATTGATTTAAATGCAAGTTAATAGATAGTAGTTGTTAACATATATTTTTTTATGCGCCGTTATTACAAATATTAAGTATTTTTCTCACTTGCAAGATTTGATAATCAATTATCATAAAATTTTATACTTTTTTTTTGTACATTAATGTCAAATGATGCATTTAAGGGCCAAAACGTTCAATTTTATATGAACATTGTGATCTATTAATATAATGGCCATAGATAATAGATGAAGATCATAAATGACTAAGAATTTTATTTTTGACGAAAGGTTTGTCATAAAATGTTATTATGTGGGGATTATTTTACGGACCAAAATATTAAGTTGTCTTTATATACCTTTAGCTACCCATAGATATTATTACGGAAAATATTTTATGGACAAGATTATTTTTCACAAATAAGTGAATTTTTTTCTACTGGTCAAGGGTTGTAATAAAGAGCATACGACAATTATTTCTTTTGAGTAGATTTTTAATTTTTCAGTTTGAAATTGAATTTATTCTACTAATCAAATAGGAAAGACTATAGTTTCTTTTCCATTTCAGATATACTACTAGGCGTAAAAATTGTGTGGGGCACCCTATTTGGTCGCCCACATTTAATCTATACCCGTTTTTTAAAAAACTTTTAACTTATACCCACTTTTTAAATAACTTCAGCTTCCCTTTCCCTCGCTGAGCTGAAGTTCACCAGTTAAGCTGAAGTTTCCAAGTTATAAAGACAACAACTTCAGCATACGGGGCTGAGTATGCTGAAGTTCCTCAGTTACAAAGACAAAAGAGCTGAAGTTTTGTCTTTGTAAATTGGGGAACTTCAGCTCCGTATGCTGAAGTTGTTGTCATTATAACTTGGGAACTTCAGCCCGTATGTTGAAGTTCCCCATTTACAAAAGACAAAGCTGAAGTTTCCCAGTGTAACTGGGGGAACTTCAGCCTGTATGCTGAAGTTTTTGTCTTTATAACTGGGGAACTTCAGCCCCGTATGCTGAAGTTTTTGTCTTTATAACTGGGGATGAAGTTCCCCATTTCCAAAGACAAAAACTTCAGCTCTAGAGCTGAAGTTCGCAAACTACTTCAGGCCCGTCTACTAGAATGCTAAAGTTTTGCGTGATTGTCTTTGCTACTTCAGCCCCGCATGCTGAAGTTATGCGCAAAAGCGGGTACAGATATAATTTTTTTTTACAAAGCGGGTATAAGTTAAAATGTGGCACAAAAAGTGGGTACGGATGCAAAAGCCCCCTACTAGGATTCAGTTAATCAAATTCCTGACATAATTCGTAGAAATTATTAATCATGCTACAAAAAGAAAAAAAAATTACTCTCAAACATATATTTTTGTAAAGGAAAGAACTGAAAATCTCTGTTTGAAAAAAAGTTTGTAAAAGGTGAAAAAAGAAGAAGAAAAGTTTGGAAAGTGAACACACTCTTTGCTAGTAGTATTATTTAGGAAAATTTACTCTTTGATATATGCACTTGTAATTGTTTTACATTAATCTATGTATTTCAACCTATTGTAACCTGCATTATTCTCTAAGTTATTATTCATACATTTGTGAATGGTTACTGATTATCCTTATTTTTAAGTGATCTGAAAGTGCAGAGATTTTTTTACACTATCCGTGCATATAGAAGTTAAAATTGTATGATATATGCACAAGAATGTGTTTATATACATTAATTTGTTATTTCAAATGTATTCATATACACACATAATTATATGTGTATACACAAGCTATAGACTTGTATCGTAATTTTAGGTAAATACATTTTTCTTCTTCCTATTTAATTAGTTTAAAACATTTGTTTTTTGTTTTACTCTAATTTTTTCAAAATAATAATGTTTCCCTCTAAAGTAGTTACTAAAAACCATGGTTGGTTAATTACAACATGGTGCCAAAAGTTATAAGTGCTAAACAAGTTATTCTCATCTTCAAAAAAAATTAGAATAAATTGCCTAGCTTGTTAAAAAAATGTTGGAAAATTAGAATCGCACCATAAAAAATAAAAAAATAAAACTTGAAAGACGAAATAAATTAACCATTTTCTGAATTTTAAACGATAAGTGATAACTACTATTAATATTTAAGCAAAAGGGAGAACAAACATAATTTGAAAAAAGAGTAACTTTTATAAACTTGATAGAAGATAACTTAAAATTCTAACAAAATGAGAAAATCCTCTTTTTTTGCTCCTGCTGCTTTTCTAATTAAGGTAACAACGAAAATAAAAATACATTATCAAAAAAAATCTAATTTTTGGTTCAACCAAATTAGCCTATGGCACTTATTATCCTTTAAATCTACTTCACATGTTGTATTTAGCTCGTCCTTCGTCAAGAGCGACGTGAGACTTCATTACCTTCATCGCAACTGCTACGATCACCCGTCTTCACTACAAATTAAAACACGCATACTATATAAACTTATCCATCTAAAAACATGCTCGTCTTCTTCTTGATCGTACTACTGATCATTAGCCCGTCCTCCGGTATGGACGCCGTAAGACTTCAACACCTTCACCACAACTGCTACGCTCACCCGTCTTCACTACAAATTAAAACACGCATACTATATAAACATATCGTCTAAAAACATGCTCGTCTTCTTCTTGACCGCTCTATTGATCAGTCCATCCTCCGGTATGGACGTCGTGAGACTTCAGCACCTTCACCACAACTGCTATGATCACCCACAATAAGACCAGTCAAAACATAAGATTCAACTTCCCAACCTGTTGGTACAATTTTCTCAATTGCCATTTCATAATTTCTCCCCAAATGCTTAGGAACATTAATTCCATCATCTCCTTCTTCTGCAGCTTTTAATGCCCATTCCAATTCCAATAAAAGCTGAGGATCAATTTCTGAATTATTCCAATCAATTTCATCAATGTAGAGATTAGGGTTTGGCTCAAAATTAGTATCAACAAATTTCAAGTTATGAAACTCAGCATTAAATCTATGTTTTGCATAATTAAATGCTTCTTTAGCAGCTGAATCATTCCATTCCAATATTTTTCCAAAATGATACGTATATCTCTTGCATTCCAAGAAATTTTCCCATGTGAATTCACCGTTTTTTAAGCAAAATTCCTTCTCCCATGCAGGAACTGCCGGCACCCAAATTCCTAATTAAGAAAAAAAAATTAGGTTAAATTTCTACACGCGAATTTTTATACTATAATCAGATCACATAAACGATAAAGAATATGTAAACGTCTGTAATAAATATGATTAGTCATTGCAAAATAAAGCGACACTGAAATAAGAAATTGGATTGAAGTTCTACACACAGATTTTAATTCCATGCTATCAGATCACGTAAACGATAAAGAACATGTAAACATCCGTAATAAATGTGAATAGAAACCGGAAAATAAAGCAAGACTTAATAAATATTGAATATAAATATATCAGCCAAAGTTCTATAAATAATCATAAATAAAGATTCATGATAAGAGGGTTGCCTTTTGTTTTTTGTTAATTAATTCCTTCATTAATTTTTGTTTCTCCTAATTTTGCTCCTCATTTATGCAACCAAAAAAAATACAGTTACACATTTGCAATCATAATCTCGTAGAGTTCGCCCTTTTATTTTCTTCTAGTTTTTAACCTTTGAAATTAAAGCTTTTATATATAGTTAGAGTGTAAAATGTCTAAGGCAATTAACCTTAAAAATTCATTGAGCTTCAAATAAAATCCTTGAATGTAAGAACAAATATAAGTAAAACTAGAAATTTTCTTAGCATCAACTTGTAGAGAAATTCAGACGGAAATTATTGAAGATTCTCTATACCTCAGCTATAAGAAACAAAAAAAAAACCGCTTAAAAACCCTCATTGGATAGCAAAAATCAAAGATAACATGAAAATAGAGAGAAAAAAATGAAAGTTTTCGCTTTAATGACGATAAATAGCTTTAAAAATAAAGATAAAATCAATTTCTAGAGCTTAATTTTTTTATGGTACTGATCAACAATCGAATATATAACCAAATTTAAACCAAAAAATTACTTTTTCTGATATAGCTGTGAGAGTGTCTCTACTTCTACTTCTTTTTGTGCTTTATCTTTCTTTTTTTTTAAAATCAATTTTTTCAAAAAACAGAAAAAACATAAAAACAAATAATTTAACATTCACAAGGAAAAAAAAAACTTACGTCTAGTAGTCTTTCTTCCATAGTAAATAGTCTGGCCATGATTTCTTGATTTGAACCCCATGATTTTTTTTTCCTTGTTTTGGTGAAGAAAAGAGAGAAAGTTGTTTAATTTTGTTGAATAGACAACAAACCAAGAGATTTTCTGATGGGAATTGAATAACAAAGGGCTTAAGAATAGGTCTATATATATATAAAAATTTATATAGTGTGAACAATTATTTTGTCCTTTTCATAGTATAACTGGGAAAGTTTCATTTAAGAAAATTTTCCGTTTAAGAAAACCTATAATGACAAATTGCATGCAATCCAACTCCAAATAACATTTGGAAACTAAATCTGGTCTGGAATAAGTAACAAAATAAATTACAAAAATACATGCAAAAACAAAATAAATTACAAAAAAAAAATTAGAATAAGGAAAAAAAAAGTGGGTTAATACTTTCGAAGGTATCGACCTTTTTTCTTTCTTTAAGGGAAAACTGAGATTCAATAATAAGGATACAATAGGTGCATATTCAATTTTCATTATCCGTCTTTCTTATTCTTCTACTCGATCGGTTCCGTATGTGAATTTATTTTTTTAAATTAAAGTGCACCAACTACCTCTCCTAAAACCGTAAAAAATATTATAAAATTCAACTTAGATTATTTAAAAATAGTTGAAATTACAAAAATATTTAATTCTTTTGAAATTAATAACTAGTTATAAAGTCTAAAGGTAGTTATAATTTTGATTTTAATATAAATTTCAAAACTCCAATGGCAAGTATAACAATTCATTCCACTAATGATATTGTTCGCGTTACAAGAGTTTAAGATTTGTTTCTTTTATATCCAACATCTCTCCCGTATAACTATGTGATTTGTCTATGATATTTATGTGTAATAATATATACAATCAAACTTCTCTATAACAACATCCATATATAACAACACTTCACTATAAAAGCCAAGTTTTTCCGAAATCAATTTTCATGCTATGTTATAATATATATTCTCTATAACTGCACTTTACTATAATATTCAAAATTATTCAGAACAAGCGAGGCTGTTATAGAGAGTTTTGACTGTATGTATATAGAGAGAGAAAGAGAGAGAGAGAAGGGATTTCATATAATTAAGCTTGCACAATATAATTAGCAAGAACAATATTTTGACTAGATCAAGCCAGTCATGAATTGAGTCCTATACTAATACATAATTATTATTTTTTTTTAAATCTTCCCTATTGGAAGTTAATATTATACTTCTTAGCTTTATTAGGATAAAACACTCCATAATGTTTCTCAGTGTCATCTCCTTCCTTCAAATTTTCATCAAACATAGCAAACAAATAAGTTTCTATAATTTTTCCAGGCTTGTGTGGAGTTCCTCCTCCCGATTTCACATGATTATTCAAATTTATATAATAAGTTCCAGCATTTTCCATACTTGCTCCAAATCCGCCATCAGATGGCCATCCACTTTCAGCAACAATAATTTCTATGTTATTTCCACCCGCTTTCTCAAGTGCATAATAGTGTGCATCCAACATAGCGTCAAACAAGTTATGATAACCTGACCCAGGATCCGCTCCCGGTTGGGTAAATATCGCATAAGGGAGTGCAACATGGGCCGGGTCACCACGGTACGCGAAGTAGGGGTAAATGTTGGCCAACAAGGGAGAGCCATTATGTGTCATGAATTGTACTATCGGGACGATGAAACCCTTTAGGTCATCGCGAAAAACCGCGTTCCAAGGAGGGTAGGTATTCGTTAAAACACCCGAATACATGACCGTTGAGACCTTGATTTGGTTTTGTACCCTATACGTTGCTAATGCTCGTTGTACATTTTGCATCGCGGGGAGAATAAAAGGAGCAAATCGAGCTGTTTGAGGAAATCCTGGAGAAACTTCATTTCCAACAGCTATATATTTGATTTTAACACTTGGAAAATAGTTAATAATATTGGTATGTACCCAATTTGTAGCTGCATTTGGATCTGTTAAGGCTTGAAGATTAACATTAGGAATATCAAGAATTATTTCAATGTTACTTCCCCTAAGAGCATTGAGTATTTCAGGATTTGGATCATAAATTCTCAAGTTTGTTATGCCATTAGCTTTATAAAGATTTATGACATCTTGAGGGGATGGTAAATTGTTGCCATTTCTCCCATAACATACTCCAATTGACTGCACTCCTGCATAATTAAAATAACAGATAAATAAAAAAAATCAATATACATTCGAATATATATATATATATATCGAAAACAACCTCTCTGCCTTTTTAAAGGCAGGGATAAGGTTTGCATACACTTTATCGTCCCTAGACCCCACTTATAGGACTATATATGCCGGGTTTGTTGTTGTATACATTTGATACACGTACGTATATATGTGTGTGTGTTTGTGTGACGACTTGGTTGATTAATGTATGGTATAACTAATTCCAACATAAAATTATACAACATTACGTTGGCCGCATAAGAAAAATAATGTCAGGTTATTTAATGTAACCTTTGTTTTGGTGGTATCAAACCACACTTAAGTTATGCGAAAAATTTATTTATTATTTTTATGCTAGATAAAATGTGAAATAAGAAAATATATGCATAAAACTGACTTTCGAAAAATCAAATGGAATATGCATGGAAGGAGCTATGTAAAAAAGAATTAAATTAACATATTACCTAATATTAGAAGATTTGGCAGCAGTGCAACAAGCATAAGTATAGCCATTTTAGAACTATTTAAAGAAATATAAGAAAAGAGGAGAAATGTGTAGTATGAATTATTTTAACCATTTGATTTCTTCTTATATAGGGAAAAAAACTACTTAGCAATAAATGAAGACTTGATTTTTTGTAATTTGTGTTCATGAGTTAATTGTGTGTAAGTAGTATTCACACTTATAAAGGCAAAGAGTTATTAATTCATTTGGTTTTTGAATAAAATTGAAATGCTTACATCTCATCTACATATTAAATTAAAGCCTCTATTCATTGTCTTGCAATTAAATAATATTAACAAAAAGTATACATGAAATAAGGTATAATATGACTTTTTTTGTTTTCTCACTCGGTATCCGGTACTCACATTCGCGCCGAAAAATCCCACATAAAGGTTAAAATGCCATCTACCATACTCAGGGTATAATCTGACAAGAAAATAGAAAAGTGAAAAGGTTAAAGAAATTGAGAAGAGTCAACTTCAAAAATGGTTTATTTAAAAAAAATCATTTGTTTATTTTACCTTAACAATTTAATATATTTTTTTTCCATAGTTTCAATTCACTTAATCTTGATTGTAATCAATCTCAAACTTTAAGAAAAAAAACGCATGGTTAGACTTTTTTCTAAAAATATTAATCTATGCCATATTTAAATTAAATGCTAGATATTTATATTTATGCTATAATTGAAATAAATGCAAACTTAGATTTTTTATAATCTCAAAAGCTATCATTTACTCAATTCTTATCCACCATAAATTTAGTTCATAGCTATAGTTTGAGTTGTTTACTGCTTAGTTCACTTATGACTCCAATTTAGAAAAGCTGACCAACTTACTGTTAAATATTTATTTCAAAATACAAATTTAAAATATTAGATTGATACAAATTTAAACAAAATAATATGATTAATGAAAATTCATATAACTAATCCCGACTAACTTTATTGAGGTGTAATTATCGTTATTGCTGCTTTCCCAATAGAGTATGCTTGAAATTCTTGAAAACGAGCTTTTAGACTAAGAACTTTTTTATTTTTTTGCAAATATTATTTTTTATGGGTTTTTATCCAGTGTTTGGTCTTCAGTACATTCACATTGAAGGCCTGATTAATTCAGATTTACATTGCGTAAGTTTACTGAAGGAAAAAGTATTTACTACATTTTTTTAAAAATTCTCAAGGCAAACCTATTCCTGTTCACAACCATAGGGCGAAGTGCATGTGCGTCAATAGTTACTTTAAAACCTACTATATAAAATATATTCATAATTTATAATATATCTAAATATTGGTTAATTCATCTAAACTTCATGACTAAATATCCAGAATTTCGAAATTCAGAATTTAGTGTCTTGAATTTCTGAGCTGCTAATTTAAAATACAGGATTAAGTGTCTTGAATTTCTGAACTACTAATTTAAAGTTCAGGACATAAGATTCGAACTTCTAGACATAATTTTGGACTTTAGGACACGATGTCCTGAAGTTTGAACTTTGAAGTTTAAACTCTAGGACGTCGTATCCTGAAGTTTAAGGGAAATTAACTAATCTTTAAATACATTATTTAAAACATGCTTAAAAGTGGTTGTGGAAGACTTATTAAGGCATAATTTGTTTCCACTTAATGGAGGTATGAATCTTAATCATTCATATCTCAGACGTTAAGTGCATTTGTTTTAAAATTTGAATCTTAATTATTCAGATCTTAATCATTAAGTGTGTTTGTTTCTTTTTTCTTCACAACCACTTAATGGGTAGGTCTGTATGATTAAGATCTATAACAGAGACTTAGTTTCACTAACATGCTATCATCCATATTCATTATTAACTGCCGACACCGCCTACCATTATCAACTATCACCATGCCGCTACCGCCACCACTACACCACCATCATCAGCAATCATAGCCGCCACCATTATCGACTGTCACTATCCACCATCTCCACCACTATCACCACCATCATTCTCAACCACAATCACCACTCATTCACCTCAACTACCACAACTAACTACCCCATCACCATCAACAATCATAGTTGGCACTGCCTATCATTATAACCGACCACCACCCACCACCACCTTCCTCAATCACAACTACCATCACCACCCGCCATTATTAACTATCTCCACCCACCATCACCATTCTCAATCATAATCGCCACTATTACCAATCACTACTAGCTACTACCATGAGCCACCACCATCAACCAAATTACCACCAACTACCGCCTCTAGTCGGCATTCACCCGTTAGCCATCACCACTAACAACTATCATATTTTAAAAAAATATATATTTTATGTTTATTAATTTTCAAATAAAGATAAAAAAAAATTATACATTCAGATGTTAAAAATAAAATAGTCTTAATCATTTAGTATTCAAATCTTAATACACATCTTAATATTTCGTTGTGTATATTCAAATATCTTAATTTTAGTACATATCTTGATATTAAGATGTGTATTCGGATTCTTCTTTAAAAAAAAATGAGGCCTGAATGCACTCGAGAAAGGAAAAGCTTTTAGTTAGACTGTTGCTTTTTTTTTTTTTTTAAGTTTTTGCAAAATAAAATATAAAAAAATAAAAAGCTCTTTTTATTGATGGGACCCACCAAGGCATTATATTTCTGGCGGTTGTTTTCCCACGCATGTAATCAAGAAGATGATAAACTGTTAACTTCTTCAAACAAAGCAAAAAGAGAGGCAGAAACTGTACTCTTTTAACACTTCAAGAATACTCCTTTTTCCCCATAAAGAAATTTAAAAAAATGGCTAGTTTAGGCATGTATTGGACTACAGGAATCAAGAAAAGGGCAGTGAAAATGGCTAGTTCTGCAAAGGAGATTAATAATGAAAAGCAGAACAACAGAGTTGAGCTACCAGAGAAAGTGAAAAAATCAAGAGTATTAATATTAGGTGGAACTGGAAGAGTTGGTGGTTCTACTGCTATTGCTCTCTCTAAATTCTGTCCTGACCTTCACATTATCATTGCTGGTCGAAATAGGTAAAACCCCTTATTGAATTTCAAGTTGTTACTCTTTCAAATAGTTTAGTTTTTATGGGATTTTGTACTTTCTGAACATTTCATACAGTTAATTACTTTAATATAACAACAACGATAACAAACCTAGTGTAATTCTACGAGTGGAGTCTGAGGAGGGTAGTGTATACGCAGACCTTATCCCTGAGACTGTTTCAGATAGACCCTCGGCCTCGACAATTACTTTAATATAGCAAGATATAGTTTTGTGACTTTACTTTTTTACGGTGGGTAAAGTTAAGTTACTTGAATGTGACTAAAAAAAATTTTGTGACGTTACATGTTATAGTAGGTAAAGTTTCCTTAATGTGACAAAATAATTTTGTGAATCTATTGTTATTGTTGCTAAAGTTCAGTAACTTTAATGTAACAGAAAAACAGTTATGTGATTTTACTATTGTAGAGGAGGCTTAAGAAATATTGGGGAGAGGTGATTAGGCGGGACATGACACATCTTCAGCTTACTGAGGACGTGAATCTTGATAGTAGGTTGTGGAGGTCGATGATTAGGATAGAAGGTTAGTAGGTAATATAGCGTCCGGCCCTTCCATGCCGATAGCTTTAGTATTACTCTTGTTCTGGCTAAGGATCACTATTATTACCTGTTGTTGCCTCTGATTCTTTTTTATAATGTTTTCTTCATTTGTTATTCATTCTATACCTTTACCTGAGCCGAGGGTCTATCGGCAACAGCCTCTCTACCTGCACAAGGTAGGGCTCCCTAGACCCCACTTGTAAATTCACTGGATATGTTGTTGTTGTTGATTATTTTACTAATGTAGTGGCTAAAGTTCAGTTACCATATACTCCCTCTATTTTAATTTATGTGAACCTATTTCCTTTTTAGTCCGTGCCAAAAAGAATGACCCCTTTCCCTATTTGGAAACCATTTACCTTTATACAATGATTTATAGCAAAACATATGTGCTTCATTTTACACCACAAGTTCAAAGGTCTTCTCTCTTTTCTTAAACTCCGTGCCCAATCAAATAGGTTCACATAAATTGAAACGGAGGGAGTATATATGAAATGCAATTTCACAATCCCATGCAGCATATCGCTAATATTGGATATGTCTTTCATCCAAATCTCGCAGTTAAATCTATCTCTTAGTTCATGTCATTCTCTACATGAATTTCCTTTGTTTCGTTCTAAAAATTGTTTGTTGTTATTTTGGACTTCTTGATGGATGTGGTTTTGGAGTTGGTGAATAAAGAAAAATGTTGTGCATTTACGACAGGGAGAAAGGGAATGCTATGGTGTCAAAACTAGGAAAAAACTCCGAATTTGCTGAAGTAAATATAGACGACAGAGAAGCATTAGAAGCCAATTTGACAGGTTATCCTTCCTTTTTTCATAGTTTGAATTTGAGAAGTACTTTACGAAATACAGCTGTCTATTTCATGTTAATATCTTGATAAGTCCCTTATCAGAAAAAGTTAATATATTGATAAGTATGTATCATAATTACCAACGTCTATGTTGCGGGTACTCTCCAAAGAGCTACTGCACCCGTGTCAATTCCTCCAAAAATGCACTACTTTTGGAGGATCCGGCATTGCCCCCATCGACATATTCTGAGAGTCCAAGCAACATAGACCAACATCCTATGCAGCGCTATATGGTGTTATGTTCTATATCAGTTTATCTTAACAGGAAAATGTTATGTTAAGTCAATGATTCTTCCTCTCTGTCATTTATCGCCATCCTGCTGTCACTTTAGCACCTTACTCTCAGTAAACTGATATTTGTTGCATTAAACTGCTTCCTTGATCGATTAGTTAAGGAATCTGTGTTGTATGACTATAGATAAACTAGAACAATCATACTCTTCAAAGAAAACTATATTAGCATATATTCAGTTTGTAATTTTTTGTGTACGACGTCATTTCTGTTTGACAAACATGTTAAAAAGTATGATTGTTAGATATGACTACGGCACTTGCTTTTGGATACTTGTAAGGTAAACTAAGACAAGTTGATATACTACGACTTCCACTGGTCAGCATAGATATAGTATAAGCACGAATGTCTCCCACACGAGTGATTTTATATGTTGGCATAGTAGATGGAAGAAATATGGGGCTTATGCCAGAAAAAGAAAAAGGAAATAAGGACGGGAATGTCGGAGGGATCTTGTTTTTTTTCTTCTTCGTTTATATGTTAATGATGCATTCCACTTCTCATCCTACTTATATAAAATCACACTATGTTCTTCATACTCCAAATATTGGCTGAAACATGGGAAATATAATTCATCTTACAATCTGCCGATTTGCAGATGTGGACATTGTGGTTCATACTGCCGGGCCATTCCAACAGTCAGAAAACTGTAAAGTACTAGAAGCTGCCATTGGGACCAAGGTGAGAGAAAGGTAATCAACATAACTTCCAAGTTTTTAACTTTCTTAGAACAAATGATTACAGAATTATGAAACTCTTCCTCTTATTAAAGAGACGATTGAAACTTTTGATTAAGTCGTGTCAATTCAACAGACAGCCTATCTTGATGTTTGTGATGACACAAGCTATGCAACACGGGCAAAGTCCTATATGAATAAAGCTCTGGAAGCCAATATTCCAGCCATAACTACCGGTGGAATCTACCCAGGAGTGAGCAACGGTATTATATGACTGATGTTATATTGTTGTGCATTAGAACAACGGAAAAAGAACAATACTCAATAATCTCTTATTTATATGGAACAGCTTAGAATGGAAATTCCTTTTACTTCGGCTAATTCTTTTATGGAAATATTTGTTATGGTTCACAACTATTGATGGAATATAATGGATGGCAAGTATGGCTGAATCAAGTCGATCACTTAACATATAGTTCCAGCTCAAAGTAAATTAAGGTTGATTCTAACTCAACTAATGTTGAGCTCGAATCAAGTTCGAATATATTAATGAGGTTCAAGTATTTCTAGTCTAGAATATGAAAAAGTTATTCGGCTTCAAAAACTCCAGAACTTTGCTCGATTTTCTGATGCATATGTTTTGATGTATATACATATCTAAGTAGCATATACACATATCTAGATTGTGTGGACTATTTTGTGGTTTGAGAATAAAATTAAGAACTTGAAACATCATATCTGTAGAATTTAATTTTTCAAGAGAATTGGAGCCAAGCTCAGTCATTTCAACTTTGGTCACTCTAGAGCTTGAGCAGAAATATAGAGTTCGAATAGCTCGAACACGGGTTTAACACCTGGTAAGCAAAGTTGAGTTGAGCCCATTTCCGCTTTGTTTGATCCGTTGCAGCCTTAATGGACAGTAATTTCCTAGATTGGTAATCTAGCCTTTAAAACTTAGTTTATTACCTGTGAGTCTGCTTTATTATTTCATGGACTTGATCAAGAAGTGCTTCTCTCTAGTTACCATTATTTTGTTAATTAATTAATCAGATACTAAATCTGATTACTTTCCTTTTGACAAGCTGACACTGTTGTATCTTCAATTAATCTGCTGCAATTACATCTACAATCCCCTTTGTAGGGTTGTATCGGGAAGTTAGTATGTTAATAAGTTAGAATTTACTACTCTATCAAATGAACTCAAACATTTGTCTTTCCTAATACTACGACAGTGATGGCAGCGGAGCTTGTTCGCACTGCAAAACTTGAAAGCAATGGTGAATTAGAGAGGCTTAGGTAACCTTTCCTGGTATATTATAGGGCTTGTTTATTTATTTTACCACATTGTCAAGTTTAGTCAGAGATTTGAATGAACATTGAACATTGAATCATTCAGGGACTAACTTGTCATCCTAATAATTTTTTTCCAAAGAGAGCTTTTGTTAGATGATACATCTTAAGTTCTTGTCAAGCCTGGTATATCAAAAAATTTCCATCTCTGCAGCAAAGTTTTATATAATACTCGCTTCATGCAACGTGCATGCAACAACAATAACAACAACAAACCCCAGTGTAATCCCACAAGTGGGGTCTAGGGAGCGTAGTGTGTACACAAAATGATACATATGCAAAATAATTAATCAGCAGATCTTTCATTTTACTGGCACACATCTTCATTTATTGACTGCTTCCTTCTTTGGTTACAGAACTAAATGGACCTTGGACCTAATTCAACATCATATGCTAGCTAACTGGAAAATATTATCAAAGACCATATAAGGAGATTACAACCCGTACACTTAACTGATGTGGAATTTTACCCTCCCAGATGCTCGAGGCTGGACATTTGGAATGTGGACTAACAACACATGGGCCTCGACTTTAACACCACTTTAAGATAATGGACTTTGGACGTAACTCAACCCTACATGCTTAGCTCAAGTTGTGAGGATTATGAAAGATCATATAATGAGACTAAAGTCTATACACTTAATGGTGTGGAACTCTAATAGGACAATAAAAACGAAATATCCAAGGTGTGACTACTCACTACGGAAACAATTCTTGCTGAGACAGCTTTTCAATATTAGAGCAAGAACGGAAAATATAATTTGCTTGCTTCTGATACTATAGTTTAAGCAACGACACTTAACTTTCTTGAAAGATGATCAAGTAGCCTGGAATTTGATTTGCTTTATAATGTCTACACATTTGTCTTATCTTCTTTTTCGGATACATCTTTTACATATCTAACATGTTTATATATTTATTTCAGATTCTATTACTACACTGCAGGCACAGGTGGTGCCGGACCTACTATTTTAGCTACTAGCTTTTTGCTTCTTGGCGAGGATGTAGTTGCATATAATAAAGGTCAGCTTTGCTGATGTAGGAACGGATTTCCCTCCCGTCCCCCACCCTGAACCACTTGTATTTACTTATGATTTCACCAATAAATTGTAATTCTTGGCCAGGAGAGGAAATCAAATTGAAGCCTTATAGCGGAATGCTTACCATTGACTTCGGAATTGGGATCGGCAAAAAGGATGTTTTCCTCCTGTAAGTACTTGCAACAGAAAATTTGATATGAAGGATCTAGGTTTGAGCCTGTTTTCCTTGTATGAATATAGACTAATTTATAATGTCACCCTTTTTAGGGTGGTTTTATAAATCAGTTTTTTGTCTTTCCTTACTATCAGCTTCTTCAATACGTGTGAGCCTTTCATCACTTGAGTTCTACTTTTTTGAGTTTATCATAATTTTCAGAAATCTGCCAGAGGTGAAAAGTGTGCATGAGGTCCTTGGAGTACCAACTGTTAGTGCTCGGTTTGGAACGGATCCATTCTTCTGGAACTGGGGAATGATTGCCATGAGAAATTTACTTCCTCCTGTAGGTCTCTCAACTTGATACTTCGTTATCTCCGTTTTTGGATGCTTAAATTCCATTGGGTGCAGATTCGTCTTTATATATTTTAAAATAAAACTCCACCTGTGCGACTCATAAACTATAGCTGGTCTGAAATCTGAATAGAGATTGTGGTCTATTAACTGCTAGCGTAGAAGGTCAACTGTGATGAATTCTACGAATAGTGGACCTGTAAGAGCTAGCAGAATCGACACCATTCATATAGTTCTTGATTCATTTCTTTTTTTCCTTTTTGTGTGTATGTGAGTGTGAGTAAGTGTGTATATTGAAAGAGAAAGCAGAGAATCTTCGAAGCTCTGATTTTTTTTTGTTGTAAATAAAACATTCATTTCATTTTGTCTGCTTTGATCTTGATGTATCCAATAATAAGCCTTGAAATGCTGTTGACTCTTTAGTCTTTACTATGTTTTCGATCTTGATGTGTCCAATAATAAGCCTGGAAATACTGTTGACTCTTCGCTATGTTTTCTTTCAACAGTATATCACACACTCAATAGGTGTTTTAATCACATAGTACAAAATTCTGCAGGAATTCCTGAGGGATAGAAGCAAAGTGCAGCAGTTGGTTCAACTATTTGATCCAGTTGTTCGAGCCGTTGATGGCACAGCTGGAGAGGCAGTCTCAATGCGAGTAAGTCGTAAGATGATCACCAACTGTCGTTAGTTTATGTACTTAAGTTGTCTGCACTCACAGTGTATAATATTTAAACCATCAGGTTAGATTACTTGTTATAACAGGCAAGTATTTATAACAAACATGATCAATCCCCCCCCCCCCCCCCCCCCCCCCCCCAA